>VZRL01002258.1:578543-592450 GCA_013397895.1 Origma solitaria
AAAAAAAAAAAAACCAAACAGGGGGTGCTCAGACATAACCATACGCTAAAAAGTCAAATCTTAAAATTAAAAATTCAGGAAAGGGCATGTATTCAAAACAATGTTAAAGTACAAGCTAAATATACAGGTTTATTTAAACCGCTATGGAATAATAAAAAATTTAAGGGCACTTCAGTTTCAGCATATTTTCATTCACTGTCCTAAACAACATCTCAAATACAGCCAAAGCATGTTCATTAATTCCTAAAGATGCACATAAAATCCTGAAACTGTCAAAAGAAAAATTAGCTGAAAGGAGTCCAAGAATTGTACTTCCAAACTAGTCTGGCATAGCTAACACAGCAAAAACAAGACCCTACCAGGGGATAAAAAGAACTTTTGATTTCATACAATTTTGTACCAAAATTCTTTAAACTATAAATCAATTTACCAGCTCAGTGTAATGCAAGCTACAAGCATTGCCAAGTATTAATTATTTCTAAGTATTTAATACTTAAAGCAAACCAAGCGTAGTCTCAGCTACTGTGACTCACTCAGACAAAACAGAAAAAAATTAACTTTTCCAAACCATCATTACATTATAACCAACCTGCTTTTTTTCAGGTGTCGAAGGATTGCCTCTGCATCCAGGTATCAACACGGAGAGACAGTTAAATATCTTTCTATCTGCTCTTCACTGCTGAAATTTAATCTCATATGCTACATGCCAGCCATGAAGGTATTAGAGAGCTTCATGTCCATCACTTTTTAATCATATGCCTGTTGGACTTTCAACCTCCTCTAGTAAAAAGAAAACAAAAACTAAATATTGGATTCATCTTAGCAGTATTTTGGAGGTCTTTTTGGCTGTTTCCTACATATGAGCAAACATTCCCTGCCAGGTTGTTTGTCTGGTAGCCTCAATAATCTTAACAGTTGTTTTATTCTTTTTAATGTTACACTTTGGGTTTGGTTAGCAGAGCTGTTTTCTAAAGCTCCCTGTAGCATCAAACATGAACAAAACAGGGAAAAACACATGGATTTTAAGCTAGTAAAGAAGCCTTAACCAAATTGATAGGCTGGCTTCAATCTGTAGGGTTCACAGATTTTTTTACTGATGATCTGCCCAATATCCCACATGCACACAGCACCTCCTACCAGAGACACAGAATACTTTACACTGCATTTACAATACAATACTTTTTAAATTGATCAGAAGAGATGCTGATTCAAACACAGGATGTCTGCACCAGTGTCAGTGGGGTGTTCTCTTGAAGACATTGGCACAAGCCACTGATGAAGTCAGAGGGCACCTCTGTGTCCCCAGGTATGATGCTGCATTGCTGGCACTGGCTGAACAAGCTCCTGTAGTGTCAGGACACAGAACAATTCCATATTTCTAGTACTTAAATGTAAAACATCCTTCTTTACCTACACACAAAACAGGGAAAAAGAGGCTAAAATGCAGTTTCCTTCTGGTAATAAGACCCTTTTCAAGCAAAACTAATATAGTCCTAGTTGAGAAGTAATTACAAGTTTTTGCTGTTTCCAATTTTGCTTCAAGTTCCTCTTATTTCTCATTACCCAATATTTGAAGATATTTCACTTATTGTCATTGGCACCTCTTCAGAGGTTCTCTGTCGATTTCTGGTGAATTACCAACACAATGAACAATTTCTCTGTACCATTAATATTTCAGATCATAGAACAGTTTGGGTTGAAAGAGACCTCCCAGACCATCCTGTTCCAACCACTCTTCCATGAGCAGGGACACCTTCCACTAGACCAGGTTACTCACAGACACTTCATTACAATTGCTATTATGTTTTAAAAGAAGCACAGAATCCACACACTGCATAACTTCACATTGTAGAAAACACTGAGGTTTTTTTCTGGTTGCTTTCTATATGCTGCAAAAGGCTGATTTTCCTCTGCTGTGTCATTCTCATTAATTTGCCTTCCAGGTTCTCCCATTTATTAACAAAAGGACTAAATCACCTGAATGAGAATAGTTAGCATCCCTGCAAGAGATTTTGTACAGATCCACCAAGTTTCTATTCCGAAACCACAGGCTTTCAAAGAAGTTTTTCCAGAGATGATGACTGTTAAAAAATGAATTTTAATGTACTATCTAGGGATAAGTGGGAAACATTCTGGCACCCCCTAAAAATATATTTTTTTGAATCAAGAATGGCCATGTCCTGGTAACAACAGCTCTGAAACATTTTCCCACATGAATCTCCAAAATTACTAGTCTTCCTTCAGCTGTTGTTTATATCTTTGTAGTGCCTATGTACCATTCTTTGTTATGTTTATCTTCCTTATAGACATAGATGGACACCATAACTATTTAAAGTATAAAGTAAGGAGCTATTTTCCTCTAAGATTTTTTAAATTGCAAAGGCTGTTGAGAGCTTTGGATCCCTTTCTGGTGCCAGTGGTTCTTGGGTTTTTACTTTTTGCTTCAAATGTGTAGCCTAACACCCCACCCTAAGCTGATCAGAGATGTAAATCAAACTATTCCCCCAAAATTCACTTAAACCCACAGAATCCTTCATTCAAAATTGGAGAAAAATATCCTAGCAATGATTGCAAGCAACTTCATGGTGTGGTCAATTAGCTCATTAGTGCATCCCAAGGCTTTCTATCAAGAGAACATTTCTTCCATACTTTTATTTCTGTGACTACCAAGCCTGCTCCAAGCTGTTCTGAGTGATTATCTAGCACTCATTTTCACTTTCTTAATAATAAGTTGACAGCATGCTGCAGATAAATTGATTCACAGAGCCACTTAACTGATAAATTCTGAACTGGAAAGAGATCGCTTGTTGCCATGCAAGTCAGCAGGAATCCTGAGCTTGCTTGCTTTACTCCTCTTTTCCAGAAGCTCAGGCAGAAGGAAGTGTGTGAAGAAAACTTTGGGAGGGATAAGAACAATTAGCAGGGGCACAAAGGGCTTTCAGAGAACAAATAAATAGAACAATTGTTCATGTGTACACAGGGAAGCAAAAAGCTGTAAAAAGCTTTATCGTCTAAGGCTCTCTTAAGGACCCTATCTGTTGTGTGCCCATTCCAGAAAGAAAAAGGACACAAGGTCTCAGCAATGGCAGGAGTGGGAAAAAAGCAGGATGGCTTCATTATAAAGTCAGGCATGCCCAACCTCCCTCATGTGCTTCCCCACACACACACAGTGAGTCTCAGGAGGAGAAGCCCAGGAGTCCTGTCAGCTTCACATAAATGTGGTTTTCCTCATAAACTGCACATCCAAGATAATGAAAGAAAAGTAAGGACTCCTCAACCAAAATGTGTTCACATTTAAATACCAGGAATTCACATGAAGCCAGGGTAGGTCCCATATCTGTATTTTGAGCCAGGTCATTAACTGGGGCCTAGGAAGAGCTTCAATGTCCATCAAGACTCAAAGTCATAGAAGTCATAATTTCTCCATTTCCAGACTCCTTAGGGATTTGACTTTGCCATTCAGTCTTAGCTTTCCTGGCCTAACATTCTTCCAGGGTCATTTTCAAAATCTCAGAGCCACATATTGACTCCATCAGCAAACCGGCTTTGGGTGTCTCATCACCAAAGTGTTTTGATGATGCATCAAAGAAAAGTCGACGCAGAGCCTCATTGCTGAGATTTATAACCACACAAATCATGGCCTCACCTTGAAAGTGTCTGGGATAAAAGAAACTGAAATTTTCCTTCCATCTGCAGAGCCTGATGTGGTCACTTTACAGATGAGGATCTTGTGCCCCACTTTGGAGAATAAAGGCGGTTTTTAAGCAAAATGCAGCTTTAGACTACTGTGGTATTTTTAATGACTAAGAAAAACTACCAAAGGGAATTCCCAAGGAGTAATGCAATTTAGGAGGCTAATACTCACTTGTACTTTGAAAGAAAGCCATTAAATTATGTCAGCATAAAATATGCTGAAGAAATATTTGTAGTGTATGTACACAAACAACTGACACAAACATATTTAAGGAAGGCTGCCACCCGAGGAGACAGTGTTAGGGTTGAATTTCAAACAAAATCAACTGTAGGTGCTTGATGCATCCATACAAAGACAGAGGCTTCTGGTAATGAGAACAGAAGGCAAAATATTGAGAGGAAACTCTTTACTGTGAGGGTGGGGAGGCCCTGGCAGAGGTGCCCAGAGAAGCTGTGGCTGCTCCATCCCTGGAAGTGTCCAAGGCCAGGCTGGATGGGGCTTGGAACAACCTGGGATAGTGGAAGGTGTCCCTGCACATGGCAGGGGCTTGGAATTGGATGACCTTTATGGTCCCTTCCAACCCAAACCATTCTGGGAATCTTTTTCGTGACAGCCACTCTCAAGAAGCTGATGTTCCTAAGGAGTCCATCCATACTTTCCAATACTTCCTTCACCTCTCAGATTTGCAGTGATTTCTTAACTGCTTTCTAATTAAATCAGGATGTTATTTTTCCCTACATTTGCTCTGATTTAAATATTTGGTTAAATACTTTCTAATTAAGCCAGGATATTATTTATATGAGAAGTCTGATACTTCATTAATGATGCAAAGCAGAGAGTTGCAGCTCTTTCCTACGGAACAGTCTCAGATCACAAGATTTTCAAAATTATAACCTAAAATCTGAAAGCCTGAGATTTATTCCCTCCCTGTTGACCTTAATAAATAAAATCTAAGAATTTCAAAACTTGGTGTCTGGAGTGAAGACTTTCTTCTTCAGAACACTCCCTCTAAAGATTACTTTTTCAAGGAAAATCTGAAACAATTTCTGAAACTGCGATGGGTTAATTTTCCAGAAATCAAACTGCACTGAAAACAGCAATGAAAATTGACATTTGACAACAGTATTACATTATTTAGTGCTGACATTAAACAAGTAATATCTTTTGCTGTCACTGCAAAGCTTTATATTGCATCTATCAAGCACTTTTCAGGTTTCCAATGCAGTCAAAATGCTAATCAAGTTAAACAGTTACTGGGCACATCCTGATTTAACGTTTGCTTTGAGCAGCAAACTTCACATTTCTTTATTGGGCCTGAAGTTCAAAATACTGGGTGGTGTCAGAGAGAAGTCAAGGGCCATAAGAGCTCAGTTATCAGGAAAATGAAGTATCAGCAGTGAAGGGTCTAGAAATCAGCCCATTTGCACCCAAATTAAACAAAAAGCCAGAGGTAGGGAGATGAACGTTAAGCCACACAGACTTCCCATCTGCAAGATTAAAGATAATGAAATAACTATTCTTTTTCCTTCTGCACAAACTAAGTTGGCCCCTAGTCTCTGAATACCAGAATACCATCATTAGTATGCTACATTAATAAGCAGCATAATACTGCTTTAATATATATAATATAATAAATAATAATATAATATATAATACATTAATTAATTAAATAAATATAAAAATATAATAATAAAATATATAATATATAATAATACAATTTTGGACACTCTGCAGGAGTCTGGTGGTAAAGATTTCATTTTACAGAAGGCAACACTGCGAAAGGGATGGCAAGTGTCTCGCTCTAGACCACACAATGAGACAGAAGCATCTATTAAGGTAATTGCTTCATCCTCAGGATATTGCAGCATGCTAATATTTCCCAATGAAAATTCAAAGTCTCAGCCAAAACGCAGCACAAAAACACAGTGCACAGCCCTAGCTCCTGGACAAACATCACAAACAGCATTTTGCTGAGACACCTGCAGAAACCACAAAGAACCTGAGTGGCCAGCAGTGCCTGCCTGGTGAATCCTCTCATTTCTGCAGCCTCTGCAGCTACAGCAGCCAGAGCCCAACCACCTGTTTGCAGAATAATGAGCTATTAGCACCTTTGCTTCAGCAATTCACTGATAAGAGGTGTCCCAGCACAGCTCTTCGGGGCTGAAAATGAAATTCCTGCAGCTGACAGATGCTACCACGACAGGGCTGTCTGCTCCCGCAGGCAAATATTTTTCTGCCCTGATTGTTAAAGTCTCTAATCCTCACTGGGGAGAGTCACGGCCACCTAAGCAACTCCCACAAGGATCACCACCTATTTTACAGCTGATTTATGTGTTCCCTGCTGGGAAGTAACACCACATGCTTTTAACTGCAGCCGCCCAATGTGTGAGGGTCCGAGGAGTCCTGGGATGAGCCCACAGGCCTTGGTGGGAGAGGACATTGCACTTGGTCTGAGCACCATTTTCTTTTTTTTTCTTTCATCAACAGAATCATTAAGAATGGAAAAGACCTCTGAGATCATTGAATCCAAGCTTTGACCAAACAGCACCGTGACACCTCAACCACAGCAGAGAGTGCCACGTCCAATTGTTTCTCAAACATCTCCAGCGACGGTGACTCCACCACCTCCCTGGGCAGAACCTTCCAATGCTTGACCACCCTTTCAGTGAACAAATTCTTCCCAGTGTCTGACCTGAACCTCCTCTGGTGCAGCTTGAGGCCATTTCCTCTTGTCCAGGAAGAAGAGGCTGATCCCAACCCGGTACATCTTGCCAGGGAGTGCTAAAGAGCAATGAGATCTCCAATGCTCACATAAAGAAAAGAGTCAAATATTGAAGACAAGTGTGTCTAAATATTTGAGATAACCTGACATAGAAAGTATTACCAGCAGTTTCTTCAGTAGTTTTTTCAAATAAGAAACAGCAGCCTGAAGGCAGGGACATGCTAATTAGTGAAAACTGAAGGGAAAAGGCTACTACAGAGCACTTCTGACTGCCACACAGCAATCCACTGTCCAGCCACAAGAAAGAAGGAAACAAAATCTCAGTATTGCCCAGAGGAGGAAGCCAAAGCTCTGTTTGAGGGTGGGATAAAAGACAAGTCGCATTTTGGGGAAAGGTGGAGAAGGGAGACAAAATCCATCCTGAAGCAGGAGGAGATGCCACCTAAAACCTATTAGAAATAGTAAAAAAAAAACCCCAGTGTGACTTTCAAAGACATTTGGCATAGGAGAGCTTCCCGAGGCATCTTCTAACAGTCAAGAAACACAAACATGCCAACATTTGTTAAGATAAAAAACTCAAGGCCAAGTGATTAAACTGATTTGCCTCAGGCCATTTGGAAGTTTCACAACATGGGGGTGTCCATCCAGATACCTCCACCAAAAGCCAACCTCTGCATGGGGAACTTCTCTGCTGTCAGACTTGGGCTGCAAGATCAGTGTAGCAACAAGAATTTTTCTGATCTTCATCCAGCTCATCACATACCCAACAGAATAACTCTCCTGATGAAAGGACTGGTATCTTGATTTGTATTTTTTGGAGCTGATCTGCACTCCCCTGATCATCTCACTTTTTCTTCAGTAGAAACAAGTCAGCAATGAAAGGAAAATGTGAAGAATTTTTAAGTTTTATATCACCAATTTTTTCTATTCCTTTCACTTAGATTATGATTTTGTCCAGGACCTAATTCCTAAATATTATACTCTAAATAACCTCAAAAGTTTTACTGTAATATGTGAGGTCTTCTTAATAAATATAGAATAAAACGTATCAAATGCAAGACAAAATATTAAAAAGAAACCCTTTTCTTTTACCGGATCCACTCTCGTCTTTCATAGATATAAACAGAGATAAGACGGACATTTTCTCAGGATTAAAAAAAAAAAAAAAAAGAAGAAAAAGAGCATAGAATAAGGTATTTTTATTATATATTTTGGAAAGAAGTGAAAATTACAAATCAGTGCTTCATTTTTTAATTGTACATCTATTCCTATATTCTCAGAATACATTAGCTCAGCAGTATCTGTAGTTTACAGTAGCAATTAGCATCCTGGGGAGTCAGCCACAAATAACAAATTCATAAACAAAGTAGAATTAATCAAGGGAAAAATTAAAAATAAGGAGGAGCTTGTGTAATCTTAGAATGACAGAACAGCCAAGAGAAGCCCTTGCTCCAGGCAAGGATTAGTCTGTCAAAATTATGGTCAAATATTTAAAGACGCTTCTTTTTCCTTAATGGTTTCTGAAGTTAATGCAAGGTAATTATATAATTAAATAATAACTATATTATGGCATGCCTAACAATTAAATTCAAACCATAATCACCTCACTAAACTTCAAGATGTCCTTGTAAGTTTTTAATTTCAGTAGGAGAAGGTACAAGGGAGATGCTCTTAGCCATAAATGCATGGGCATGGAATCTCAGACTGGGCAGCAATGCATTTCCACTGATTCTTCTATTTCAAATATTTATATTATCAGGGCTGTACATACATACATACATACATACATACATATACATATACAATACATATATATATATGTATGTATAGATATATATATGTATAGACAATGAAATTACAGCCCTGATAATATAAATATTATAATAATATACAATACATATAATATTTATTTATTTATTCATTTATTTTATTTATTTATTTTTACTGTTGCCAATCCATGACAATCTGGAAAAAGCACTCCTTAAGGAGGATATTTTTAACAGGGCTCAGCATGAAACACAGGAGAGATGGGGCTACAGCACTTCTGAGCAGCAGACAAATTCCCCAAGAACGCCAAGCTCAGAGATGTTTTACTACCAGCAGACAACTTGTAGTTTGGGGTTTTTTTTGTGAATTTTACCCATACTTTATGTAACAGTACTTTAATGATGATATTTAAAAGGTAAAAACCACTTGGAGAAGAGTCCGTGCAGTCTCCTGGAAGGCTTGCTGTGCTAAGTCTAATTTACCTAGAAGGGCTGAAGTACTGACAAAGTCAGAAACTCTAAAAAATAAAACAAAACCAAAACCAAAATGAACAAAGACAGAACAGAGACAGAATCATCTAAGCTTGTCAGAAAGGCAGGAAACATTGTCTGCCTTGGACACACTTTACTCAAGTAGACCTTGCAAACTTACAGGAAAACTCACAAGTGCAAAGTTACTTACATCCTTAAATAGCAACAAGATGAGGCTGTTATTGAAGTGCTATAATTTGCTTTGCATCTCTATTTAAAATCGTTTCCCTTTAGAACATCCTATTGAAAGGCAGAGAAGGGCTCTGAAGTGTTATTTTCCTTACATTTGTGAGAAAAAGCCTTTGTACTTAAGATTGGTTGAGACCCACATTATTTTAGGATTGCCAAGCCCACTTAGATCACCCATCTCCCACATGAAAGCCCTGAGAACAATTCCACAATAGCAGAATTAATACAGTCTTAAAAGAGAAAAATCAATGCAGCATTTGTACTTTTTTTCTCTGGCCCCATGAGCACTGAAACATTCACTAATTAGACTTCATAACACTCCTCCTGGCTAGGTAACAATTATCACTTCCATTTTACAGGTTGCTAATGAAGGGGTTTGGCTCAATTAGAAGTGGAAGGATCAATATCAGGCCACACCACATCTCAAAAGGACAGAGGCCACTGCAACCTGAAGTGCCTCAATCCCCTGGGTGACAAGACAAGGTGCAATTAGTTATGTTTTTCCTCTGATCAAAGAGAGAAATTTCTAATGGACTGCCCTGCTCTGGCACAATGTGCCACTATCTTTCCTCTTTGTAACAGCAAAATTACAGTGAAAAGAAACAATTTTCTACAAAGCGAGTCCTAAACACAACAGTGCAGAAGCAATTTTGGCAGCTAATGCTCCATGTTTCGTGCTGCCTTTCTGTTCTTAAGGCAAAGGGTACACATCTCAACAGCTGCGAGAAGTGGATCTGTACACAAAATTAAGAGATCCCATGCCTTAACATAAAGGAAAGCAGATGAGTCACTTTAAATTATAATCAATGGTAACAATAATCCTACAGCTAAACCTTGATATTTCTCAAGTACTTTCATAAATTTTCATAAGGGGCATTTCTACCACTTAAAGTAGCACAAAGCAAGGGATCGATATTACAAGGGTTTCTGTATTGCACAAGAGAGATTTGAAAAAATTCAACTTGCTTCTGTGCTTCATCTCTTCCTATCTAAATTCTCTCTGTTCTTACTCTCCTTCAGCAACACAGAATAAGTGAAAAAGCTCAGATTGTTCTAAATATTTGCAATATTTTATTAGTTGCACAATTTTATGCAGGGTATGTATCTTTAAAGTATTTCAAGGATATTTATGAGCTAAACCAGAACTGATGGAGAGCTATAAATTCATGCTAGTCATGAGGAGCTATTTTAATTTCCCAGAGCCTTGTACTGACCAGGGCTGGCTTGCCAGGAAAACTCAGTACTGGGCAGGTGTTTCAGTCCTTGGCTACAAAAATACCTCATCTTCCTTCTCCCCCCATTTTTTTCAGTCTCCAGCCCTCATTACAAATCTCTGCAAAGGCCTCTGAAAGCAAAGTTGGTCTGACAGTCAAACCGAAAGCCTGAAAAACCATGGAATATCCTGTCCCTGGAAGCAGAGGAAAACCTCCCAGATATCATCACCTTTCCCCACAAAGTGCTCCTCCCTGTGTGCTCTGCTCACCCTTTGGGCCATGACCCAAGAAGGAGCTGGGCCATCCTGGCTGCAGCAGGGACACTGTCAGTGCTGTCAGCTCCAGAGTCTGTGTTTCAGTCCATCATCTTCTGGCTGAGACAGTGATACTCTCATATACAACAAGACAGATTATAAACTGACTTGATGTATTGTAATGATGGAAACAACATACGTGGAAACACACTTTTTCTCTTTTGGCTGTGTCTCCTAATCTCTCTGCCTTCTCCCATGCCATGATTTTTTTTTTCTATTTATTCTCTTCCATATGTTTCCGTATAACAGAGAAAGCACAAATAAACTACAAAGTACAAAGAGAAGGAGAGACATCTCTCTATAATTATAAACCTTGTTGTGCGATGCTTTGTTTCTGGTGAGCATTTGGGGAAACAGATTTTCGGAACAGGTTCCATTAACAATAATGGGACAAGTTTCAAAAGTAATACAAGCTGGTGCACTTCAGAGGAGCAAAGGCTTCGATTACAGGCTTCAGGCAGTTTTTCCCTTTGCTTTGCAATAACTAAAGCAATAATCTAAGGAGTGAAATCTGCAGCCTTTGCCTACTTACAGAGTGACAAATGCTACAGAGTAAATCTCTGCCCAGGCACACCAATGACAGCGTTGCAGTAAAATAATAAACTGTACTGCTCCCAAAGCAGTGTCAAATTCTTAGTCTCTAACACTGCTCGTTCACTATCTGTACAGTGTCCTCTGAAGTGCTCAAAGTAGGCAAAACTACTTCAGAGAAGTTAATTGATGGCAAAAAGTATATTTGATTTGGTATAAGCAGCACAACAAAGGAGCACGTGAACTATCAGCACACCCAGCTCAGTCATTTCCATGGTATGAAACAACAGATTGACAGTGACAGGTTTTAGCTTGCTTCTCACTAAGGAATTATTTTGGACCCCATGAAGGAATAGGTATGTCCCTATGTTCATGGGGATTCCTCAACCAAATGGAAAAGATAACTCTGAGGTGTTCACAACCCTTGGATCCCTCAAGGATGCTGCATGGAGCTCCTCAGTGTTTAAATCACAAAAAATGAGCTGTGTAGAAGTTCTCTCCAAAACACCATTCAAGAGGAGTAAGCAATTAATAGGTTTGGGCTAATATGATTACAGAAACCACTCTAATCCAAACTGGTAATACAGGGAGACGAACATAAAGTGTTTTGATCTGGAATTGCGCACCTGAATTTCCACTGGAGCTGCCCCATTACAGAGCTGAGCGAGAGGAACTGAGTGCTGCACCCAGACCACAGCCTGATGAATCCCTGCCATCCCTGGGGCTTCAAAATAACCTTATGCATGAACTTCTCACCAAACCACCATCAATAGTGGGAATTTTCCCATAATTTGGAGAGGAGGAGAAGGTTGTTGTTACTTAACATCCACTCACATGAAGGAACTGGAGAGTGAACAAAAAGCCAGTCTCTGCTGGATGAAAATAACTTATTGCAAATGAAAGCACATACCTTAGAGCCTCTCTGTGTCAGGCATCTGTGACAACTCCAGCATGCTGATTTTACCTTGGACTTGCTCAGAAATCTGACACTGTATTTGTTTTTCCATGCCTGCTCTAGACTGGATGATACAGAAAAGCAAACACTGATTAAAGGCACCTTTATTCCACTCAGCCATGTGCTTTAAAGGCTCCCTCTCCACCTGCTTTACTCTTAGTATGGATTTCTGAGAAAACTCCCCAAACACATCACACGCCAAAACACAGAGGTGTGGAAGCAGCAGGGAGCTCTTTCCTCATCTCACAGAATGGCAATATTTGCTGTCTGTGATCTCCTCAATATCAAAACCACTCCCCAGCCCTGCCCTCAAACCCACTGCACCCATCTCCCTCCCGCCTTCCGAGGTGTCCAAAATGGGAACTGTGTCTTTGGTCTAAGCCCCTTTATTCCACATCATATTTCAAACAGTGTGAATTTGTGCAAAACATTCCTTTCCCTCCCTTTTCTCTCACCTTGTCCAGGATCTCCTGGAATTACCTTGCCTGAGCAGGGGGGTAGGACCAGGTGACCTTTGTGGTCCCTTCCAACCTCACCCATGCCCCGAGTCTGTGATTATGCATTTTCCCCCTCTATCCAATTAGCCTGGTGATCATTTTCGTGTAAGAATTTGCAACCAAACTCTACTTTAAATATGCAGAATGCTAGAAAACACTTGTGCTAAGACACTTTGCTAGACATATTTCTAGTTATGCATGCAAATCTACTGAATTTCACAGAAGCTGGTGTACCACACCTCTGCTTCACCAACATATATCCCCAATGCTCTTTTCCCCCTAGTTCTTGAAATAATTTACCATGTGAAATTGGAAGGTGCTGATTTTTTTTGAGTAACTTAGAACTTCTACATGAAGTTCAAACATGCTCTGCTAACATTGAATGGGACAGGTGGAAGCAAGCCACAAGCATTGCTGCAGCTCTCTCTTAGCAGGCACAGGGAAGTTTTCAAATACATACTGAGGATGAAGCTGATACTGCTGTTGAAAAGCTTTGCTTAAGTTTGCTCGGTAAATTTCAGAACTGTTATCATTAAAAATTAAAATTAACTTTCAGTTGCTCGGGCTCTATATTCTATTTCAAGTCGTTTTAGATGCAGTGGTCTGGTTTTCATAAAAAATTCTAAATTTTTGCTTAAGGATGTTTCTGTATGATTGCCACCTCTCCCTTTAAACGAATCTCCCCTCCCTTCCTGTCCACTGTTGCATTTATCATTACTGCACTTATTAATTTTTAAAGGCTGCCCTTCTTCACAAGAGCTAAATAGGGAAAAATGGAAAGGTGGAACCATGTCAGATAATATAAATCTGGAAAACAATTTCCTTCTCCATTCATAGCTGCCAAAACTCAAAATACCCCCCTCTTTATGACTTCATGCGCTGCTGGTGACTACAAGTGAAGTAAGAATTCGTTCCCTTGCATTTCCAGGGATAAATAACGTAATGCATGGGGAACAGCACATTGCCATAGATGCTTCTTTTCAGTAGCAGTCATCTTGTCTGGCCAAATATGCTTTTTTCTCCTTCTGTGGAGACAAAGAGATCTCCAGGCTGGCCCCTTTCCTGCAGAGCAAAGCAATACAAATCCAGACGAATCCTGTCACTTCCAAGCATTTTGTCAATTTTGAGCATCCTGCCAGTGATCAAAACCAAAAGGTTTCCTGCTAAAAATATCACCTGCACTGAGCTAAGTACAGTTCTTTTCCAAGTTCTGCCCCAGTTCTTTTCCACAAGAAAACTGTTGCATTTATTGTTATGGCATTTAGCAAAAGAAATTCTTAGACCAAGCCCCTCTCGGTGGTTCCCTAAGGTGGTGCTTTAATACAGATAAAAGAGGCTGAATGGTATCAACAGAAATAAGAGATTGGGTTGTTTTTATAGAAACCACTGTCTTTGAGATCATGGTGCGGGCTACAGGACATGTGGTGCTATTTTTTTATAAAAAGCAGTTGCTAAACTGTTGATTTCTACCCAAAAGCCTTTTTTTTTTTTTTT
>VZRL01002258.1:592494-817320 GCA_013397895.1 Origma solitaria
TTTAAATGCAGCCACATTTGAAATAGTAGTTAAAAACCCTATGTGTTTTATCTTTAGCCATAAGCAAACTTTCTTTAAAGGAACCGCAAAGTCTAAAGCAAGAAAAAACTCTTACAGAATCACAGAATGGCTAAGGCTGGAAGGGACCACAGCAGAGTCATCTGGCCCAGACTCAACACAGACAAATTCTGTTTAACCCTTTAAGGGTTAAATTATCCCTTAAAGTTCCCTTAAAAGTAATTATGAATTAATAAAGACTCTAAAGGTATTCAAGCTTTAGAGGCTGAGGGTGCTCTATATAAACAAACATATAACGTGAGCTGCAAGATCTATTTGCTTGTTCTTATTAAATAACAAGAAAAATACTATTTCTGTCTCCCATTCTGTTCAAAAGTAGATGAACAATCTTTACTCAATGTTGAAAAGCCATATATTACCCTTCAGGCAGATATCAGGATGGGAAGAAATTCTCCTCAGAGCAAAAATTCAGAAAGGTTTAATGTCACAGTCAAGGAATTAGGATGGAAATATTCATACAACCCTAAACATGAAGATTTTTGCAGCGCTTTTTGTAATCAGTGCGGATGTATTTAGGTAAAATCTAATTTTCCAGGGAAATCATAAATGCCTCATTTTCACAAGAAGCCTGAGGGAGACTGCATGTACCAGAGATAATACAGAGATTGTATCAGGCATAGAACACAATATCTTCAGCTATAAATAACATGAGGAAGTACAGATGCAATTTCATCAAATATCACCTCCCCAGAGCAGAGACATGAGCAGACCTTCTTAATGCACACTGAGCGTCCTCCTGGTGCTTTTAGAAAGGTCTGTGCAGCAGAATTCACACCTCTCCTGTTGCCACGTTTCGAAATGTGCTCCTCA
This sequence comes from Origma solitaria, assembly GCA_013397895.1. NCBI lineage: Eukaryota > Metazoa > Chordata > Aves > Passeriformes > Acanthizidae > Origma > Origma solitaria. The sequence continues at coordinate 593,383 of VZRL01002258.1, forward strand.
CCTGCCAGGAGCTGATGGGATTTCTCTGGCCAGGAATAAACAGGGCTAAAAACTGCTTTGCAAAATAGGAAATTGTGCTGATTTCAGAGTGCTTTACAGCACAGGTTTGTAGGCAAGTTTTACAGTCCCATTCATTCCTGTAGGTACGAGACTGAATGCTTTAGGTCTTGGCTAGGAAGAACCACCAATACCTGCAGCTTTTCCTAATATAGTTTTGTTTCTCTCAAGAGAGGACTGGAAAAAACCTTTGCCATAATTTGGCCATTGCAAAATGCTGTTTGGCCCAAAAATTACAAGAGAAATGCAAATATTTCCATGTTTTATGAATACTAAAATAACAGCCATTAACCAGGTAAAAAATAAGATATTTTATCCATCATTAACAGGGATACTCTCCATTAGTTCAAATAAAATACAGATGTTTCCTCATTCTTCTCTTTCAGAGAAAGGCTGTAGATCAGCTGTTTTAAAAATATTCTTTTTAATTTTTTTTTTCAGAACCTTTACGATCACCTTTGAAATTTGTAGCTATAACTTCAGTGAAGGAAGTGGAAGAACAGGACAGTTCTGAGTACTATTTCAGATCCTGGCAAACATCTTGGAAATAATAGATGAGTAACAAAACCACCAGCCGAGGAAGCAGTAGAAATGCCATTGCTAGATCTCAAGAGCGGATTAAAAATAAATACAAAGAAAGAAGTCAGCTTTCCACAGAGGTGCTGGAATAGGCCAGGTTTTGTTCCAGTGTCTCAAAAGTTCAGGTCTCAAAAACAGACAGAATTCCAAATTTAATTCCTCACATTAATATCCACTCTCCAGACAGACAGAGCTGGATATCCTTTGGTCTTCCTCAGGACACTGAGAATGTTTTTGTGAACCCAGACATCTTCTCCAGGCCCCCCGATGGTACCACATCACACAGAACACTTTGCATATGCAGGTACAGGAGCAGCAGCAGGGCAGGGCACTCACACAGCAAAATAAATCCTCATTTAATCCCATGTGCCACTGAGTGTTTCTTCAACACAGACAAATTTGGCTTTCATCTCCACAACATTTTAGAGACCAAACTTTCTTTTCATTGTTTTGCTGAAGAACACACAAATCATATCAACAATTTTTGTCTTTTTCTGCTTTCCCCATCACTAGATTTCTTTTAAAAAATCATCTTTAACTGGGTTCAAATAGATTTTTTTTTCTTCTTGTAAGACAAGTTCTTCACCTGAGAACTCCCCAGCTTTAGTGTTTGCTATGGGTTGCTCTTCCCACCTTTCTCTCTTCCCCAACAGAGATTCAAGAAAAGCACAGCAGTAAATCAAAACACAAATGGAATAATTCCTTTTCTGGCCTTTTGTGTTGGGCTGACCCAGTCTGACCCAGGTATAAGGCATCCCACAGGGACCTTAGGACAAATTCACAGGAGACTGAGGAGAAAACCCATCCCAGTCTTCTCAGGAGACCTGTGGAGATGCCCATCCTTCACTGCAGCCAGGCTTAATGCCTGGGACAGCAGCCCAACGAGCAGGAATCCATCTCAGGATTCCTCCAGTGTGTTTAGAAAGGAAGATGGAAGAGAACACCAATGCTGAGGAGAGACCAATTTCGCCAACACGAGAGTGATGAGCCAACACAGCATCCAGAAGGCATAAAATTGTTAGAGGAACTGGATTATCTTTTAATTGTGGCCCTTGCAAGCATCTGCCTGGAGACAAAGATGTAAAGTCATGACAGTTTGTAGCAGTGGTTTCTAAACATTTCCAACCACAAATATTCCTCCCTGCGCAATGAACTCACTTTCATTTACTCTGCCAGGCTCTTTCCCCCATTCTGAGCATGTTGGTCTAATGGGGATGCAGAACATAACCCATCACACTCACAGCTCATTTCTGGGATGCTGCATGACATAAAGGCTCCCACCAGGCACAGGATGGTGTGACCTCACCTCTCCTGTGGAGAGCAGAAGCATCACTTAAATCAAATTCTGATGGAGAGGTTCTGACCCAGGGTAGAACACACACACGTGTGGGAGAGCAGCACAAATATTCATTGGAACCTGGTTTCTCTTTTAATATTTTACAATTTTGCTGGTGGATTTTTTCTTCCCCTTAACAATTGACTTACCATTAAACTCGAATATTAGTAGCCTCCACTAAAAATTAAGACCTGAATTGCCTGCTGGCCACTGCCATTAAAGCAAGTCCAAGCACACAGAGCAGCTCACAGTGCTCTCTGACTTTCCTGCAGCCATTTGTTAACTGTGTCTGATTTTAAAAAAAGAAACAATTAAAACCCCAAATGCAAATTTTACACACATGAAAACACCCCACATTGACACCTATTAGCTGATTAGTATTTTAGATGCAGTAATATCAAGAGGTAACTTCATATAAATCCTTTAAATCTATTTCTCCAAAGTAAATACAATGGCTCAGTAAGACTTTATAAACTTTCCTTTCTGTACCAAAAGGAATGCATTATTATTTAAATTAATAAAGATCATGTGGCAGAGATGCACATTTTTACTTTCAGTGGAGCACGTGAGACTCCGGGAGGGCTGTGGAGTCAAATAGCAAAACCTCATCAAATATTTTCAAAACAAAATATCTTGTCAAATATTTTCAAAGAATGCTTGAACTCAGGTGTGTTCAAACTTGCTCAGAAGACCTGGAGGTGCCTGGCCTGGGCAAGGCGTGTGGCAGGAACCACTGGCAAGCCAATAAGACAAATTTTATGTTCCTATTTCATTTGTCACCTACTGTCAATAGGTCTGCTAATGAGAAGACAGAAAAAGAATGGAGGAGACAACAACCAAATTTTATGGAAGTTTATTGCCTAAATATTACTTCTGAGTTTTGTACTCACAGACAATACAATAATGGGGTGTGTTTATTTGTGAAGGGGAGACTGTGCTCAGTTTAACACTACAATAACATCACAGTGATATGTCAGGAAGGCTTGGTAGAGACTAAAATTAAAAGCAAGCCTCACTAAATCTTAAAAATGGGATGGCTACATCAACAGCTTGATGTATAGCTCCTATTGTTGTTCACGGATAATAGTTATCTATTTTCTCTACCTATGAAGTGCTTTCTGTATTAAAGTACTCCTGCCATCATAAAACACTTGTGAAAATTAACAGCCAACTTCTCTTCTGCACTGAATATTAATTGCTGTATGAACATTTCTTGCCACACAGCTTTCAAAACATCTTCTCTCCTAGGATATTTAATTTCATGTGGAAAGTAATTTTTCATCAGCCTACACAAATTAGTGAATGAAGAGGACATGGTGCATCTGACTGCCTGAGCTCCGAGAAAGCACTCTCCCCACTGCGAGTTACTGGGCTTGAAATGAAACATTAATTATGTTTTTTATTTATAAACAGGGATTGATCAAAGGGCAGATATGGAGCGGTAATGGCAGATATCAGTGGGTTTATTAATAAAAGTTGGAGCTGTGAGGCAAATGCTGGACACCTGAGCTTAGTTAAAATGAAATGTTTCATATATGTCACTGGAGTGAGCACTGCCAATACTGTCAAGATGGAAAAGGTTAAAATACAGGTCTGAATATAGAGTGATCAGAATTAGAGTTACAGCAAGCATTGCAAGTCAGCAGGGTTCATATCAAAAAGACATTTGGGAGGAGAGAAAATTCTTGAAAGCAGCAACACCAGAGCCCCCAGAGAAACAACAGACAGTAACTCAGACACAGCCTTAAGCTGGCCAAGACAGCAAGGTCACTGGCTGCTTATAGAACACATATATTAGCCCAAATTAGTTATTCCTGTTTGTCACAGAGGACTTCACATCAAAACCAGTTCACACACTTCAACACATCTCAGGGCTGCAAAGGTTCACTGAGATTTCTGAGCACAGTCAACATTAATCATTCAAGAGCTGACTAAATTAGTAGGAAAGATACTGCAGTAAGTGCAGCTTGGCCAAATAATAATTAAATGACTACTGTGAAGAAAAAAAGGAAAAAAAAATAAAAATGACTGCACTGTGCAAGCCCGTGGTTGGAGGAAAGGGGCAGGAAGCAGCAGAGGTGCCTCCCACTGCTGCTCTCCTTCTGAACCTTTCTCTGTTGGATATAAGTTGAATTAAAACCTCCACTAGATACTTCCTCTTTTTAGACCCTAGCCCTAGAAATATTTATAAACAACACTAAAGCGTTGCTTCTACTCATCCAAGTTGAGGTTGCTGCAAAAATGTTTCCAAGATCCTAACTCAGCTCTTTTCACTTCTCCTGAAACTTTGAGGGGTTTATAAAGCTGCTCACAAAACACAGTCTGAAAGTTCATACCTTATTTCCCTAGCAAAAGCAGCTGAAATGAAGCTTCATGCTATAAACTAATTAAGTTGTTGGTTCCTTTCACTTGAGTCAAATACTCAAACCTCTCTTATATTTTTCTCATTTTCTTCCCACTTTGAACTGCTATCAGACAGCTCACATAAAACATTTTGCTGGTCAAAACCTTACAGAAAGAAAAAGGAAAAATATATCAGCCTTCTAATATTTTGTATATAAAGACCCAGTCTCATTCTTGATAATATGCTTATAAATAATTAAAATACATGAACAGCAATAATAGCAAAATACTTTTCTTATAAGGCTTGAACTCAACTTTCTATCACCATGATGAGCCTCTATTTGTCTTGCCTGTGGTACCACTTTATAATGATTACATAAAGGGGTCTATTTTAGGAAGGTTAGATCTTTGATCTCTCTGTACATACATAGAATTCACTTGTAGCTGACAGATCCATTGCACTTACACATTATATTCTTCATCCGCAAGCAAAGTACTTCTAGAATCATTTTGTTTCCTGTAGAAAAGCACTTTCCTGCTTCTCTCAGCATGTCATAGAATCACAGAATGGTTTGGGTTTGAAGGGATCTTCAAGATTATCTCATTACATGCCCTTGCCATGGGCAGGGACACCTTCCACTATCCCAGGCTGCTCCAAGCCCCATCCAACCTGGCCTTGAACGCTTCCAGGGATAGGACAGCCACAGACTCTCTGGGCAACCTGAGTCAGGGCCTCACCAACCCCTGGGTAAAGAATTTCTTCCCAATATCCAAACTCAACCTGTCCTCTGTCGCTGTGGAGCCACTCCCCCATGTCCTGTCACTCCAGGCCCTTGGCCAAAGTCCCTCTCCAGCTCTCCTGGAGCCTCTTTAGGCACTGGAAAGGGCTCTAAGATCTCCCCAAAGCCTTCCCATTTCCAGGTTGAACAAGCCCAACTCTTGCTCAGAATGAGTCAGAAATAATTGAAAACTTACTGTGAAAATCAAAGACGGCACTGATTCCCCAGACAAGCATGTAGAATTCATCACATAGATGTTTGTTCCTTAGATTTTTTTTTTCTATTAACTGCCACATAAAGACACCCATTTAAAAATCCTGCCTGCAAGCACTGAGGCATTTCTAAAGCTGGTACAGTTTGTTGGAATTTTCTAGAAAGCAAAGAAATAGAGAAAGTTGAAGGAGGCTTTTTTTAGTTGCCTTATGGAGCGAGCACACAGCCAAGCCCTGTGAAGAACAGGACTTGGTTCCAAGTGCTGCTGAACCCATCCTGCCTCCAGCACCACCTTCCCCCACCACGTGCTCCATCCCCTCTTTCTGAGGCCTTGCTCATGGAAGATCACTTAATTTTCTATTTATTCTCTGTCAACTGAAAAAGTTCCAGGAATTATGGACAGAATACATTTCCAGGTGCTTTCCCCTTAATGTCTTCAGTAAATGCCTTAAATTGGTTGTGTTCGTTTTGTGCTTCACCTGAAAATAGCTACAGTGATAGTAGATCACAGGGAAAAGCCAAAATGCTGTTCTTCTACCAAATTTGACCTGCGTATTCCAAAGGAAAAAGAAGGTCAAGGCCACTGTGAAAAGGAGTTTCACAGGACTCAGGTACCAAAGAAGCAGTACCAATTCAGTTTCTAACCAACAAGCCTCTGTCTGTATCTACGTGTCAAATAAGAAAAAAAAATAAGGTGAGGAAGAGCAAGAAGTGGGGGAAAATAGATTTCAAAGGGAGAAAAAGAAATAAATTTCTGGAAGGAAGCCACCCATAGCATCAGCCAGCTAACATTAGAAGAGGATGCTAATCACTGTTTTATAATTGACTAAGTTGAACTCATATGGTGGCTTTTAAAACATTGTAACAGAGTCTGTGTATTCCTCTGCCATGAACTTTGATTCCTGAAGGAGACACCTCTCACAGGTTTCTCAGTTTCTAAGGGTCCTGGAAATGCTGTGCTGTCTTACCTTTATTTGTCCCACCCCCTGATTTAAGTCAGATTTAATCACTGTATAAAATGGGGAGGAATGCTGTTAGGATGGCACAGGTTTATGTACATCAGTCCCAGTCTGATCCCAGTGATCTGTGAGCAGTTTCCCCTGATTTGATGAACCATATTGATGAGACAGAACAAATGCTGCAAAGCACTTATTTATCTGCAAATAAATATGCATTTGCCACCAAGACTGTGTCCAATATAAGCTCTAAACTCCAGAGACAGGGAAAATATGCTCCCCACTGGGGTACACGCTCTCTGCTAGAGTGTGACTAAATCTACTCTGCTGGCAGACTAGATTTAATAACGTTCTTCTCCTTCCCAAGAATGTTATAAAGCTGCATTAACATCCTCAGGCAAAAGTCTCCACAAAAATGAAAAGGAATATTGTTTCTATTTTAGAGATGTGATAAAACCCTATAGCCAGCCACCTACATAGTAAGTATTTCCATTCATCTTGGTAGCTGAAAATCCAACATTCAGATCACCTCTAAGTTTAGAATGAAGTAGTATGGAAAGTTAAACACTTGAGCAAGTTCAGGATTGCAATTACCTTAGTTAAAGTGCAATCCTGATTTATCACCTGATTCTTACTAGGAATCTTCTGTCATCTTTCCGGAGTGAATACAGATGACTGCACAGAAGGCTCAAGGCATATAGCAAATAATGTGTACTACATGGATTTTGTAGGAGACATCCTTTCACGCATATATCAAACCCTAAACACTTCATTGAGAGACAAATCCAAAACCAGCAGAATGGAAAAGAAACCACTAGAAAAAGAAAGGTAAAAAATCATTTCAGCATGAGGCATCAAACAAGCAGACCCACACTGCACTTCCCAAAGTAATTTAAATTCATCTTTGCAATGCTGGTTTAGATCTCTTTGCTAAACTACCTGAAAAACAGACCCTGGAGTTCATGCACAGAAACTTTAGGCTAAGCTCTGGTTTTATTGTTAATGTGGAACATGAAACAACAGCTCATTGTTCATGACTAGATACTATGAACATGAACAAATTTACAACAGGCTCAGCACTGGTATCTGCAGCAGCAAGAGCTGGGCACGTTACCAGAACTTGCTGTACAAGTGCTGCCTTACAGTTTTACTGACACTTAATCCTTACCTATTTCACTTCTCTTTTGCAAAGCCTAAGTGTAAAGTGGCACTAAATGCAGTGTGAAAACACAGTAATTCCCAGCTGCCTTATTAAAACATTGACAAGGTTGCAATGAGATGTGCTGGAGAGGCAGCTCTGCAATGTTATGACCACGTGGTGGAAGGTCTAGAAAGGGAAAGTTCATAGAGATGATATCTTAATATTTCTTCTGATTGATTGCCTGTTCAATAAATAAATTTATTCTTATTTTAAATAAACATGAAAATTGTAGATTCCTCCCTTATTTCTTAATCTCCGCCAATAAAAGCTTTTCTGTAAAGGAAGAGCAGAGTACCGGGCAGAGATTCACCAAAATCTTTCCAAATGCTATAATGTCATAGTGGCAGCACAAACTACCCATAAAACCACTTAAGCTGCCAGTACCCAGAACAGCACATAAAATCCAGGAAACTTATGGGAATTACACTGGTACTTACAGCAAAGCTTAGTACACAGTCAAATTCCTAACAACATCAGAAAGTTCCATCACTGTCACCAAGCTGGACACATCCTAGGCAGGGCCAGTGTTTAGGTGACACTGTACAAGCACGAATAATCCACTTGAGTGACATCTTAATTAATGGCTCTTGAATTGCTGGGGAATGCATGCATTTCTCAGATACTTCAGAATGGTTAAATAATGTGGTGAATCCATCACAACGACCTGTCTGAAGTTCCTGCAAGTCTCTGTAAAGATCCTGTAAATCTTTCCGGTTACTGCTGTGATCTTTGATGCTCCACTGTCCCCTCCATCCTTGGCAGACCCCAGCACACAGGCAGGGGCAGGGCACTGCTGGGAAGCTGGGAGATGCTGCTCTTAGCAGAAAGGGAAGGTGGAGAAATGGGTGAAATCAATAAAAATGCTGGAGCTGATTGCTGAAGGATTCTTAATAGTCACGACACTGAGACATGCACAATCTAGCTTTAACTTAGCTGAGCAAAACAAGCAAGAAGGTAAATATGTCCTTGAAGTGCAGCTGTGGGGAAGTAGCTCCCAAGTGTGGACAATTCCAGGAATGTAAACAATGGAGTGTGTGAACGGCAGGTTGTAGAACCTTAGCGAGGCAGAGCAGCAGCAGCAGCGTTTGTATGACAGCTCACCATCACTCCAGTGATTTGTTTAGATGTGTATACAAGTAGCCAGTAACCAGTGCATTGCTTGCATGTAGAGAAGTAGAAAATGTATATTAGTAGCCTTCTGATCTGTAATAAACAGCTTCACCTGATCATATTGGTCTGTGTGTGATGACCCATGAATTCCTCCTGGACAGCTGATCTCAAGCCGCAGTTGCAGAGCAGCTGTGTCTGCATCTCCTGTCTCCTCCATCCCGAGCTGACACTTGGGCTCCCTGGCTCGGCCCTGGAGCTGTGTCCAGGCTGTGATTTCCTGGCTGTGTGTGATGCTGAGCAGAGCCTCTGGAGCCAACTCTGGCTCAGAGCTTTGCCATCCCCGTGGCTCCGTGCTCCAGGTAGAGCTGATGGCCACCACCGCACCTTTGGCCTCTGGAGCATTTCTGCCCTCACTCCTCATCCAGAGGCACCTGAAATCCTCACAAATCTCCCTGAAATATCACTGCTGAACACAAAGCAATCCCAGGGAAGGGATCGTGATGTGACACAGCAGTTGGTGCCTTGTTCCATGACTAAGGGCTGACAGATGTTGTCTGCTCCCTCAAAGTGATCTCATTTTAGTGACACTGAAACCCCGGCAGGTGACACAAAACACTTCCTGTGCCTGCTCCTGGAACACAGAGCTATTAACTGGAGTTTTCATCCTCACTAAGAGCAGCATGATTGCTAATATGAGAATGAAAAGGCTCCTGATGGTCGTCAGACTTGTGTGAGAGGAAAAACCACCATTTCCCAAAACATTCACAGTGACAGAACTATGAGATCATAGAAATTAAAAAGGCTTTTATCATAACTATCATTTTGCTGTTTTAATTCTTCAGACAAATTTAGAAGACAAGTTCTGCTTTGTTAAGACTTGTATAATCCTATTTGCTCCTGGCCTCGTTACCTATCCTGACCCAAACAGCTTTTCAGGAAAGAAAACAATTTACAGTGGGGACATCTATTCCGTAAGAACATGGGTGGTGGAATATTAAACCGTGAAGCCTTTTGAGAAGCAGCATCAACACAGGCACATATTATCAATTTATCCATGTGCCAACAATGAGAATAATCCACTGGGCACAAGATCTTTTTATTTTACATGTGGTGCCTGGCAACAAAGATAGAGATCCTGCTGTAAACTTATATTCCAAAATGGATTTTGAGTCTCAAAGGACACCTGGTGAGAGGAAAAAATTTGGTGACAATTGTGATTCCAGATCCTCCAGTCTATTTTTGCTTCTAGTGCAAGTGTTTAACCTTTTCCAGTGACCAAAAAGGACAGTAGAAAGCCCTTGCCTAGGCAAACATAGTGTAGATATAGAACATGAAAAATTCAGATGTGTCTCTGAGATGAGATAACATTAAATGCACAAATTTATTTGAAAACTGGATTCCTTTTTCAAAGGATAATTCATAAATGCCTTCAAGAATAATGATTCAATGCCATGCAGATGGAATTAACAACACAACTCCATTGCTCATTTGTGGCAATTTCACGGTGAACAGAGATGAAATGTCTTCCAAACTAAAGAGAGGATTTTTCTAAGATTAAAAGCAATATGTAGCTTTAAGTGGGTTAATATTTATGTTAGACCAGTGTAGCAAATCAAAATACACAAAGAAATGTAACTCAAGCTTTGGAGAAAACTGCAATTAAAAAATGAATTAAAATCAAATTAATCTTTTCTCTGTCCCAGTGTAATGATTTAATTGCAATTATGAAATCTGTAGCAGAAAAAAATTAAATGAAGAATAAATTACACATATAACTGAACAAAGGCAGAGAAAGCTAAATGAGAAGTACAGCAACTCAACAATAAAAGTGCTTTGCTTGAGGTCAAAGCTTATTATTTGCACTAGAGTTACTTGGACTCATCTGCATAGCTGAAGAAAAAACAATTTCACAGCAAACTTGTGAAGTTTTGAATGAAGTAGACTGACATCTGGGAAAGGATATTTCCATAAACAAATGTTGACACGTGACAGATGGATACAAGGGCTATTTGAGGAGTACTGTATGCATTCATGCTATTCATACCATGTTTCTCTTTACAGACTTCCTAGCAACAGAATTTTTAACTAAATCCCTCAGAAGCCACATGCTCTCTCAAGGACTCACCACCCTCCCCCTAAAAGAGCATTTGTGGGGGGAATTCAACAAAGTCATTCAAGAAAAGTATTAAACAAACGCTCCTCCTGGTGTAGCAGAGGAAGTTCATGAATGATCTAAACTGGTTCAGTTGGAAAATTTAAAAAAATATTTTCCACACAGGATTTATTCCAATTGTGTCACTTTTTTTTTAATTAAAGCTGAGCCCTGAAAATATTTTCAATACCTGTGAGAGGACAAAACCACACACGCTGAAGGTGTGATTCCTCAAAGGTTTTACAGGGAGAATTCATGCTCTAAGGGCATGAACCAGGTCCTGGCAGCAATGCTGAAAGCTGTGAGCACCTGTAGCTGTAAACTTCTTGTTGGCCTCCATTTCAGCTTTTAAATTTCCTCTGTCTGTCAGCAATGCTGAGGATATTTGTCTGAGGATATTGGCTTAAACATCACGAAGTTCAAGACCTGAAAGCTCCATGGAGCAGCCCTGGAGGACAGGGCAAAGGGGAATGTCCAGGGAGTTGACTTTGGAGCAGTAAATTTAAAAGAATCAAACCATGCAAGGTCTTCAAGGCATTAGACTACACCTTGTCCCAAATGAGAAGCATACATTGCTTCTCTGCACCTGAAAAATAAAATGCTGTAGAAAAATCACTGGAGGATGATGGTAACTTCCTTCATTTGCCAAAGGAACAGTGAAAAATAAAAAGCCAAACCATTCTTGTACAACCTGGTATTTCTGTGATTTTTTCAAGATTTCAAAATGAAAGCTGTCAGAATTGCACTGGAGAGGGTCCTAGTAAGCTTTTACCCTGACTCCATCTTGCATTTTTAACACATTGAAGCAGATGTACCACTTGAAGCCATGAACTCAACACAGAAAGAATATTTGAGAGTATCCAGGACAATGAAAACAACACAGGAAAAAAGAGCATTTTTGTTAAATGCATTGATATTCATAGCCATGAACATACTGGGTTGTTGACCTGGGGTATGTTTATTAATTTATTTATCTTTTCTTTCCTTTTTTTTTTTTTTAATTGAAGCCAAGTAGATTTTTATGCCTTTTCAACATACACAGCTCAAATGAGGAGTTACTGGATATGAAACACATCCAAGTTAAAATCCTGGTCTGCTATTGATTCACTAACAGAGAGCCACATGATTTCCCAAAGATTGGCATGCATTTTTAAGCCACAGAGTGTGGATTTATCAACAATTATTCTTCATTCACTGATGTGTCATAATGTTCCCTTTCATGGCTGAGCCATGCAATGGATGTGTGAGACTGTTTAAATCCCAAATACTAGTATTACCTCAGCATGTACTTCCTTAAAAATCTTGAAGACACAGAGATGTTCCCACAATGTCCCCACACGTGTTTCAGGCATCTCTTGACCTTCCATTTTAACAAAGACATTATTTTGTAAGGATCAAATGCCTTAATTTTGATTGTCCAATCTACACTGAAAATTTCTTATTTGCGAAACAGCAATTTGCCTGGAGATTAAAAGCCTTCAGATGGATAATTTGTGCTGTACTTGCTCTTGTTTCCACTCTGTACATCCTTTCTAGAGAGTCAGGACAATGCTTCATGCTACTGCCAGCTCCAAAGCCCTTCCTGCGCACATTCCTGCTCCTTTAATACCTACAGCAGGAATCCACAGGCTGTTGGTTTCTCTCAGAAGATACAAGGATCAAAGAATATTCTTTTTCTTCTAATTGAAACTAACACATAGCAAATATTATGCTAAAACCTATATTGGCTGTAGTCTTTTCGAGTATTGTCAGCAAAATGTGGAAATACAAATCCCTGGAGGCAGCGTGGCCACAGAGGGATGTGCAGAACAGCACAGCTCTACCTTGGAGCATTCAGTCACCCAAGTCCTTGCTATTACCTCAAACACCACATTTACTTACATTAGAGCCAGCTCCATTTTTATGTTCTAGTTTTGATAATTCATGTACTGGTTTTGATATATTATTGGGCCTGTTTTCTTTTTTTTTGTTTAATTTTTTTTTTCTTTTTTTNTTTTTTTTTTTTTTTGCCATGGATTTGGACATCTCCTTTTATTGCCACGGGATTTTTTGCCATATATTCATTACAATATGGGTAATAATTTTTAAGTAGAGAATCTATTACTCTGTAGCTCACTGAGATATTTCTTAACCCCTGTCACAAGGAAAACCATAAGTTTTCATATTTAAAAGATGCAAAAACCTCACAAACTTCTGGAATAATTCATTGGATTTATGCCACTTTATGCTTTTAAATCACAGCATCGATGACGAATGCATTCCCCTCCCGAATGCTGACTGGGCTCATGGCACAGAAGTTTTTCATCTCAGACTTCCAACACCACAGCATTTACAAAACTGAAGACATCTCTCCATCCCTGGTCACACACCTCCAGCTATGCCAAGCCTCTCCACAGAGACGTTTAACTTTTCCTTGGGTTTTTATTAAATAAAAACAACTTTTAGTGAAGATGTATTTGGCTACTTTACCACTGGGAAAGGAAAGCAATAAGGAATGGTGCCTTCTCGACTGCTTCATACCTTCAGGGATCAGGTTTATAAGAACCACGAATTAAATGGAACAGATAAATGAAAATCCATCTGCTGTTGGGAAAACCAAGCCTCATAGCCCTGAATCCCCCAAAAGAAACTGTACAAATTTGTTTTCTGAATTAACATCAAAGGTTGTGGGGAACAGACACATATGAAATCAAAATATGAACGTATCACTGACTTTAGGTTTTACCTTGTAAACTTCCAGGGGAAAGGAGCTGGGATTTATTGTAGGGCATACAGGAGTCAAAAACACCCCAGTATGTCCCCAAGTAGAGCTTCAAAGACATTAAATCATTGCTTTAGTTTTGATTGATTAAAGGAAAACACATGAAATAAAATTTATTTGATGTACTACTAATAACAGTGACAATTACCAGGTTGGTGAAATTCAGCTCACTGACAAATATATTTGAAAAACGATTCAAATTTACTCACCTGTGCTCATCACAACATTCTGAACCAAAATGCCAATCCTGAATTTAATTTTGCTGAGGAAGAAATCAAGTCACAGTTCCATGGCTCTTTCAAGGCCTGAGAAAGCCTCAATGAGAAGCTCCTATTTCCATCTCCTATCACTGGAGAACCTGTCTTCCTTAGTACACAGCTCAGTAAAGTACTTTATTTAATCCCCTTCTCATTCAAAATACCAGAAGCTTAAACTTTGCTCTATTTTTCTGTTACAGATCAGCACTTTTATTTTTCCTCTATGAGAGAAATCCCAATTACACTGTATTTCCCAACATCACACATAAAACTATATTTTCTTACTGTGTTATTTTTCTAGTTTCTTTTAAGCTGAATTTACAGTTTACAGCATGGCTGTGAGAAATGTAACTGGAATAAATTCTTCCTGAGGTGACAACTGGAAAAGAAGAAAAAGTTACAAAGGAAGCACGTGGGCTTTTAATTGACTATCATGATAATTATATTACCCCGGAGAAATTCATTTGAAGAAAGGGTCCTGGCAATAAGACATCAAAACAGTTATATTTTCTATGTCTTGGGTATCTTTTATCAGAGATTCTCAGTGAATCTACAGTCGTTCCTTAATTAAACTCTAAGAGCCCCCAGTGTCATCAAGCAATTACTGCTTATCTCCCCTAAGTAAATACCAAATCAGGGACAGGGACAGTTAATTTCCAGAAAGATTTTAAACCTGTCCTTCCCAACTGACACGACTTTAACAAATGAATTAGGTTTCCGAGGTGGGTATTTGAGACCTACTGATGAGTTGTATGTGAGGCACAAAGAGATGTGAGGCACAAGCTGCTGCACACAAATTATATGAACACCTGAGGCATCTCAGAGCCAAAGGCACTGCAGGAGAGTGAACCAACGGAGTCCCGAGACAAATCCAACCCTCCCTATCTCATAAAATGCACAACAGCCCCAAGGTTCAAAGTTCCTTTACAAGAAAAGCTGCAACAATGGTTTAAACTCATAATTTCATTCATCTACACAACAGGTTACACCCTTATGTGCTTTTTCGCCTAGCATGAATAATGCTTTCCTTTGGCTTTTGGTCACGATTGTCATCCTTTTTGGCCCTAAATGAAACCTGTCACAAGATCTCCTAGTAGCAATAGTATCTCACCCATTTCTCTGGTAGGATCCAAATGCACTTCTAACTCCAATGGTACAAAAACTCCTCCTTCTTCAAACAAGCCCAGAACATTAATTCTCCTCCTGTCTGCTAACATTCAACTTTGAAAAGTATTTTAGATGCAGTTTGTTTGCTGGACTCTACTCATTATGTTTTCAATGTCCAAGAATTCTGAAGCCCTTGTGAAAGTCTTACGGTTTAAATAAGAACATATTTATTATTTCAGTTTAACTTTAATTTGACCTTTGCCACAAGACAGAAGTAAAAAGAGAAGGCTGCCTTCCTCTGTCAAGGAGGTGTTTAAAACACTCTGAATGAGCAGAAGTATTTCTTTGGGGCAGATAAGTACTACAAACACCGAGAGCTTCCAGGGCACGAGGGTTTGCATATAATGTAAAAGCCTTTTCAATGCAGGAAGCTGAGATTCATATCTACATAGGACACACACAAAATTAATTTGATGGCCTCAGTGAAGACCTATTGGACTTAATTAACATTCCAAATCTCTTTCAGAAACAGTACTTGAGCAGTTTCTTAAATGAGAACCAAAACAAAATAACACTGTTAAAGCCTGAGGTGACAAAGCTCAAAGGGAACAGTCATTTCGGTTCATGATTATGTTTCCTATAGAAGAGGGAACAGAAATGCATATTAATGAGAATGAAGGGTTTGGAGAGAGATGACCTCCTCTTACAAACTTTATCTCATTTATATCATTAGATATCAAAAAGATATCTAATTTGCTCCAACTTTTCACCTCCTACTTCCAGACAATAGTGAAGATAGAAAAACTCAAATTCTATTTCATCTTAAGCATGTAAGAGATACTGTGGATTAAGATCTTTTACCAGCACTAAGCAATACATGACTGAAAAATGAGTTCCATAAACATCAACCCTCAGCAGGCTCCAGAGCAGATCTGAAGCCATTGGTACAATGATATCTCAGCCTCCACCTGCCTCTTTATGGAGCCCTTTGAGTGGTGCAGGTAAAGAAAAGAAAACATATAAAACATGTTCCTACTCACAATTTTAATCAAAGAAAAATATTAAATTGGGGAGATCATTTCCCTTGCTTTAGGCCAAGGGAAATCATGGTCAGAGTGCGAGACAGACTTAATGAACACAAAATTTCTTAGAAAAATAAAGAAATCTAACCAAATCCCATGTTAATTCTAATTCTCCTTGCCGTTCTTAAAAAAGACATCTGAGAAATTTCACTTGTGCAATTTTGATGCCAAGCCATCATCAGCTGTGCAATACACAGATCAAAAGTGATAACTCAGCAGAGCCCGAGTGAATCAGTCAGGTGATCTTGTCTTACCCTTTAGCCTTAAGCACTCACTTGGCACATGCATGGGATGATCATTCCATCTTTTCATACACAGCAGAATTGCCTTCTATCAGCAGGAATGAACATTTCTCCATCCTTTAAAACCACTTCCCTTCCTGTGTCTCTATCCTGTGTAAGGACACCACAAACTCCAACAGCAAGACAACAATCTCTACTGTAAAATAAAACAGCAGGAAGCTTCCTAGTTTTTCACATTCAACAGCAACAAATTTATTTCAGTCCAGCAGACCAAAGACACATTCCTGCTGAAGTGACACTCGCTCGATGAAACACCAAACCCATTTTCAACACTGCTGACTCCTATTTTGAGCTGCCTTGCATCGAACTGCATTATTTGGGGGAGCAGCCTACAAAAAGCACGACAGCAAGCTGCTCTCCAGGGCCTCAACAACTGCCTTTTCATGGACCTCTCTAATGAAGAGTGCGGGCACATATGTGAAGGCAGCAGGAGAACTCATTGTGTTACAGAGGCTCGCTGTGAGCCAGACATCTGAGCTACTTGAAAGTCCCAGCAAGTCTTTGTCTGAGAAAACAAGTAAATAGCTCTTTTTATTTGGCCTTTATTGGAATAATTGATGTTGCTATAGAGAACACAGTCATAAATTCGATCATCATTCTTTCAGAAAACCAAAACAGTCTTCCTAAGGAACAGTCTGAAAGCAAGCACAATAATTTAGCAGATAGATTCAACACGATCATAACTGCAGAGAGAATTTACCTTGCAAATTAAGAACCTACATGTCTAAATCTGTACATTTAAAATGGTACACAACGCTACCTTTCCTCAAAAGCAGTTCCAAATATCAAGTGAAAACAGTTTTCAGAAATGAAACACTTCAAACATTTACTTTTGACAGTTTGTACTTACACAGGAGAAAATCATCTCAGAGAACTGAGGTTCCAATTAAATCTCAGACTTCTTTATCTGAGAATCTGGTGGCGAAAAAACTCTTTCAACTACGGGCACAGTAACAGAAGCGATCCAGGATACATTCTTTTTATTTTTTCCCAAAATAACTTCCAGCAGATTTTCACAAAACTGTCTTGTCATCCATCCTTTCGAGTACAGATGCCAGTGACTCCATGGCAGGAGTTGGGAAAGCACCCTGAGACACACTTCTTGCCCTTTTCTTTGCCCTTGCTTGAGCTCTGTCTTGGACTAAGTTCACAGTTCAGACATTGCTCAAGGCATTCTCCACTGGGGAAACCAACCACAAGGCCACTTATTCTCTTTTTTTGCATCCTGACAGCAATTAATGGTAAAAAAAAAATTAAGGACTCTAGGCTGCAAGGTAGAACTTGAACCCATCTTTATCCAAATAAAACCGCCTCAAATGGAGCTTTCAGCTGGTTCTTTAAAATCTCTTCTGTCAAATGGGAAGGTGTAACCATTTCCCCACCAATATGTCTCAGAAACCTGAGATTTCACTCATTTTTACATCCTCTGTCAGAAGGAAACTGTGCTTTCAGTGCATGAATAGAGACTGCTGTTGTCAACATTATTACCACCAAATGGAGAAGGTACTGATATATATCAATAGTGCAATTTCATGGAAGTTCACATTTGTGGAAATCAGATGCTGAATTGCACACAAAATTCATCTAGACCAGCACTACCACCAGATAGTTCAGAAGGAAAGGGAAGAGCTTCATCCTCTGGTGCAGTGGAAGGGGAAAGGACAGAAATTGAGCAATTCACTCTTTTAATTCTTCTGCCCTGGCCCCAAGAAACCTGGCATTTAAAAAACCTTGAATTTTCCAACAGAGGCTGGAAAACGGTACTGAACTTTTTGAAAGTTTCTTCATAAAACACCAGTGAAATATAAAGTGAGTAGCATTTTTTGTTTAATAAAATAATTTTACCTATCTCCCAGAAGTTCCTCAGTTTTCTGAAATGCCACTCAGGTCGGCATAAAGTATTTTAATGAAGGTTCCTCTGCACCGAGGCATTCCTTCCCAAACAGCAGAGAGAAGCTGGCAATCACCCCCTCAGCATGCCAGTGGCACAAAACAGGATTTTTATGGGTCTGCAGACAAGATCAGACAGGAAGAAATAAATTCTCCCTGGATGAGCCAACGGGAATTGCGTGTCAGCACTTCCCGAGGAATCAAATTCCCTTCATTTACTACAAATCACATTCTATCCCAGGAATTCCTGTGTGCAATAGTCACTCATTCCTCAGGCAAGGTCTCCATTTACTCTTGCCTGAGGTGGACTCTGAGTCACATCTCCCGAGCTGAGCTCCTGGGTGTTGGTGACACACTGGCAGAGGGAAAAGCTTCTCCCAGCCACAATGTCACACGCTGATCAAGGGCAGATCCCCTCAATTTCAACGGGATCATGGCTTGGGCCCATCACCTCTGCCATTTAGAACCAAAATGCATTAATAAATATCTCAGGGAGGTTTTTAATTGGCAGCTTTCTCTGTTAGTAAAGTGTTCTTGGTAAAAATTCTGAAATCTCTTTGCCCTTATAGGGTAGAAAATCAAGTTTGTAGCTCTGGTCTGGCCGTCTTCCAAAACTGGAACATCTGCAAACTTTAAACCCCTTCTTACTATAAACTCAAAACAGGCTTAACCAGGGAAGAGTTTGTACTGATTATTGAAGGCAAACAGTACTAAAAAAAAAGTTTAAAACCTGAAATATTAATTATTAGTATACCCTTCCCTGAGACAACAGTGCTTTGTAAGAACATGAGCAAAAATAAGAGTGATATCCAAAAAATTACAATTCTGCTTCACGTTTTGGGATTTCAATTTGTCAACAAGGGCCTGTGACTTTAACAGATGATTAAACCCAGGAAAAAAACAAAACAATAACTGTATTTCCTGAGGAACTAGCCCAAAGTTAAGACATTTATAATTTCTGCATATTAATGAAACAAACAAGATAACCTCATCTATTTTTCAAGATGTTAGAAAGAAAACAAACAGAAATTCTCCACTGCCTTTAGTTTTCTCTGGTCTACCCAACGAGCATGTTAGATACCCTTTCACTTCACAGTTAACCCTTGAAAGGGAACACTCAGAATATTCAAGGGTCTCAAAGCATCTTCAAACTGGATAAACTGATTACTTCATCACCTCCACTGATAGCTCATTTCTGGGCCTCTGATGCAGAATTTCAACAGGCCAGCAGCCCAGAATACCAGGAACAGCCTCTTTTCTCTTTTTCTTTCTGCCACTGTATTTGAAATAGAAAATCCATCCTCCATTTTAACCTCTCGATGGGCACCTTGACACGACATTGAAGGGCCCTTAATATTAACAAATTATGGCCATCTCTACTTAAAACTGTTCAGTGATTTTAAGTCACTGAGGTATATGTGAAGCACAGCAGCAGAGGATTATCTTCCCTGTAGACTTTATCCCTACAGACACAAAGCAAGGAATATACCATCAAGGGACGGATCCAACTCAAAATAAATGAATGGCAGAGACCAAAATCAGCCTAAAAGTATATGAAGAGATTAAATTAGGTGTATTGCTTCTCAATAAAGTCTGATAATAAAAGGTGTTGCTTGCTTGATTGCTTTCTTTCTTTCTTTCCTTCCTCTTTCTTTCTTTCTCTTTCTTTCTTTCTTTCCCTTCTTTCTTTTCCTTCCTTCCTTCCTTTCTTTCCTTCCTTCCTTCCTTCCTTTTTTCTCTCCTTCTCTCTTATTGCCACATTCAAAGTACCTCAGAGGGGGAGACATTACTCTCACATCAAACATAGAAATTTGTGTTCACTCAGTAGAGGGGAGAAGAACTTGGAAAATAAAGCGTCTTGACTCTTAGTCTAGCATCTTATCCTCTGGACTGTCCTCCAATACTAAAGATTGCAAACACAATAAATCACTGGGGGTGAAAATCAAACAGACACTGAGGTTCATCAATTAACCTGAATCACCAAAGATTGTGGAATCGAAGGATACACACCAATACCCTCGAGGTGAGGTGCTTTATGCCATGTTCTGATATTTATACCCTTAAAAATCAAAGCTGAAGAGTGATTGAATGTGAAGGCTCAAGGGAAAAATGGGCATCCGCTCTTTTTCACACAACTATTAATGGTCAAAATGTTTGGGACTGTGTGCAGGAAGTGTTCATACAGAATGTCCAAGGCTGAGAAAGAGTATTATCTGGCACAGAAACACTTCTGGTAACAGAAACGCAAATTTTACAAGCAAAAAACCCCTCAACAGAACCCTAAATATAATGTGGTGGAAGGCAAAAAAAAATTTCTGAGAAATTATTTCCCAATGGCTTCCACCAGAGAAAGGAAAGCAATATAACTGAAAACAGAGCCTGCAGACCCGCCTTTGCTTTAGTCCTGTGGCAGAAAGACACACATTATTCTCAAACTCAGTTTCACTTATTTTCTGTAAGTTCTAATTACCACCAGTACTTTAATTACTGCATTTTGCAGAAGACCCATACAATAACCATTGAAAAAAGTCATTAATGCTAATGAAAAATTCAATTTCAATGACTTCACTAGGTTGGCTTCCAAATTCTGCTTTTAGAGTCTTGGAATAAAAAACTTTGACAGTTTACATAGTTAAATAATTGAATGTCATATAAATGTCCTCTTTTAGTCATCATTCATTTCATTATCTCCACTGTTGAAATAATGCAATAAGCCCATGCTGATCAGTATGACTTAGCACTTCCAAGCACAGATCTAAGAATACAAAACCAGTTATAGTATTTTTCCTCCAGAAAGATCAATTCCAATTTCAGTGTATATCTTCTAATATACATGATTATTAGCTCCTACTGTTGGATTCACCATTCTACTCAGAATATAAGAGAAATACATAATTACATATATTAAAAGATTTTTAAGAGAGTAAGAACTGCTGAAATCAACCAGGAATTGAAAAAGAGAAGCTGCTAAAAGCCAGACCAACCTTTATTTTTTTTGCTCTGTATCTCTACAAAGAGATTATTTTCCCTTTTCCAGTAACTTGTCAACATTTTGTCCCTGGAGTGTAGTTGGTATTTCTTGTTTAAAAGTCCATGGCTGCAAACTGATCTCGGCTAGCCCAGATGTGGGAGTTGAAGGTAGAAATACTGTTACAAATTTCTGTGAAGTGTATGTTTATTAAAAGTCCAGATTGGAGTTTGTAACACAGTGGTATCTGAGGTATTCTTAGAATGGATGACACAATGTACAGAAAACACAGTATTTCATGTACTACTGATTAATGCAGATCAGTAAATGTGTATTTTATTATTATAATTCATTGGTCAGTGATAATTTTCCCATTTAATATAATTTTAAGTAGCAGTATATATATACTACATCCATATACCAAAACATTTCAAACTACATTCACAGGAACTCACAAATATGGATATATTTACATGTGTGTGCCACTGTTCCAGGTTTCTGTCAGCAAAAGAGAGATGCTATGTGTGAAACAGAGGTACTCCTCCTCAAGGCTGTAAAGTCTCTTTATTCACATTAAAAATTATCATGCACATGCTGGCTACCAGCAAGAGTCCTCAAGCTTTTTATCTCAACCTTTTTTATTCTGCTTCTTGTAGGTCATCCTCTTGCAACAAAAGAAACACTTAAATCACCACCACTTCCTTTTAAGTATTTAATATTCCAGCTTTATTCATGCCATTCCCTGAATTGTTTTCAGCAACAATTAAATGCAGGGTAACAACGATTTTTTTAAGGAGAGCAGGTTCTCTGGCAGCATGGAATCAATAACTAACCAAGACTCTGACTCTTTGTAACATTCTTCCAATATTGTACTAACTCAAATGAGGGATGAATGAATTTAAAGGAACCCTACATCCTTCCCTTTGATGGCTGCAGACTTGTAGAGAAGGAGATCTCGACTTAGAAAGAAAATAAAACAGAATGAATAAACCAAATCTGCACAAAAGGTCTTGACATATAATAGGCACAATTCTTTCCATCAATAAGCATGGATTTTTTTAACCTTCTCTGGAGAACTCAGCCTGTGGCATTAAGCTTGCGCTGGCAAAAAAATGCAAACTAGCATTCTTATTTGCAATCTAAGTCATGCAATGGGATGAATCATGTGCCTGAGAGTGGAGCAGAAAACCTGTCACTCTGAAAAATGATTACCTAGGTATGCTGGCTACAGTAATTTCCCACCAACAATATTACTGAGTAATGAGGAGAAAACTGAACTTCACCTCCTTCTCATGATGGAGCAGTGACTGTTCCTGCCTATTACACACAAAGGAATCAGGGCATTAGGAGTATTACAAAAAACTCATGTTCAGAGGGCAGTCACAGCCCTGAGGAAACCTGACACCATCCAGAGGAGACCTGAGCTCATCCAGAGCTGACACTGCCACTTCCACAGGCTGCAGCATCTCTGTCACACCCACCCACTTGGCCCTAACTCAGGGACAAAACAGACTTTCTCAGAACTTGCAGTGTGACCTTTCCAACACACACCACCAGAATCCTCCAATTCATCTGTGTTCACACAGGAACACCTTCTAGAAAAGCCTCAGGTGCTGAGCGCTGGTAAATCCAACACCCTTCCTAGGAGTGCTCCTGGGATTTCTGAGTTATTCTCTCCCTGCTCAGAAAAGCAGTCTGATCCAAGTCTGAAGTCCAACTTCAGGCTCCACTTTGGTGGATCGTTTCTTTGCCACCACCAGGTTTTTTTATCCATTACCAATCTTTGGTGGATCGTTTCTTTGCCACCACCAGGTTTTTTTATCCATTACCAATCTTTGGTGGATCGTTTCTTTGCCACCACCAGGTTTTTTTATCCATTACCAATCTTCCATTCCTTGAAAAAGTTATGCACAGATTTAACCAACAGCCCAGATCCTTGTCTTCCTACAACAAAATACACTGAGCTCCCTCCCAATCCTTCTAACACATTTTTCTAGTCATCTGAGCATTTCTGAATCTCATTCAAATTTTCAAAAATATTGCTATTTTCCTTTATATCAACAAGCTAGATGTGACTATGATGGTCTAAAGATATAAGTACATCAACATCTGCTCACGTGTTAGGAACTTATATAGCTTTAGCACAACATTTTAAAATCTTTATTATAAAAGTATTACTTGACAGAAAAGGAAACACAAAAATAACCTACAACTGAAAATGTGCAAAGAGTATATATAAAATGGGTATATATAGATAGATATATATATTTGGATTACCATATTCAGATTTTATCCAGATTTCCATAACGTTCTTACATAAGATAACTGGAAAAAGACTGATTGTAATGCACTGTACATGATGTTTGCTGCCTTTAACAGTGAAATCGTGATGGTTAACATTTTCTCAAAGGTTCCTTTGTAAGGAACATGGCCAGCTCAGAGAAGAGGATGGGCATAGGCAGTCTCAGCCTGGCAAACTGGAAACATGGACAGTGGGGTAAATCTGTAACAAATCAGAAGTCTTCCTTTGCATGCAAACACCTAACAAAAATGAAAATACCCACAATCTATCATAACAAATTTATAAATAATTCTTATTGTGGGCTGGCAAGGGATAGGTGATTAAAAGACACACATCAAACAGGTGCAACTGAGGTACGTGTGACACACCATGTGGGTTTAGACAGCCTGCAAAGCCTCCATCATTCCTTGACACACATTTCTTTTAAATCTAAAACATTTCTGACATCAAAGTATTTGTCCTGCCTTAATGGTAATTTCAAGTGATGAACTTGCAACATGACTAAAACAGTGCAAGTATGAACCAATTGGAACCTTTTAAGTTTACATTTTGCAGGAGTAGTGTAAATTAACTCTTGTTATCAGTGTCATAAACAGCACTGAGTTCACTGATACCAGAAAAATGCTTCAGGTAATCAACAAGCTAAGTAAAAATATTTCTATTTTATAGAGTTAGTTGCTCCCAGATTTGAAAATGAGCATTTGGGTGCAGTGAAATGAAAGAGGCAATTGGAAACTAATTAGCTGAACTGAAAATGGAAATGGTTTCAGCACCAGATCTGCAATCTGCATCAAGACTTGCATCAGTGTTCTTATTATATCTGATGCTTTGAATTGGGCTTCACGTGACGAAGAGCTGCAAACAGCCCCTGGTTTGGTAGAACTGAGTATTTGGTTATTTATCAACAATGGCAGCAACAAAACCACCACTGATGTTTTGGGTTATTTGCATTTCTGAGTTTACAGATGTTTAGGCAGGCAGGATTTTGTCTATTTACAGATAATAAATTCAGACTGGGTGTCTTCATCCAAGGCTGCTCCTCCACACTGCTCAGTTCTGTGCAGCCTGAAGAAATTAATTCACCAATGGCATCTCCCACACCTAACGCAGCCCCAGTCAGGACACTAGGAAAGCCTTCCTGGGGGTCTTGCCTCCCTGGAATGGGTGTTTGGAAATAGAACATCTGGGGATGGGGATGGAAGCAGTTATTTCCCACAGGTTGGGTTTCATACGCCACTTTAAGGAGTAGCTCATGAAACATGAGTATTTTTTGGAGTTGTAGATCTGTTAATGAGACAAGCAATGTGTCCTGCTTGCTCTTGCTTAATAAACTCTGCTGTGATTGTAACTGTGGAGTGATCCTCTCTTATTCCACCCCAGGAGTTTATCCCTCACTCTTCTCCCACCCTGCTGGGGTCAAGGAGCAATTCCGTGCCTGGGGGGACATCTGGCAGCTGGTCAAGGTCAACCCTCTGCACACTCCCTCTGGAAATAACTGCTTGAGTGCTGGATAAATTTAATTCTGTGTGTATATCCCTTCCACACACATCTCGAGTTCCAGTGTCACAGACTTCATCCTGAATGCACATGGTATTCTTCAGAGACTATCATGTGGCTACAGCCAGACAGAAATACTCCATATGGTGTTGCTACCGTACCTATAAAAAGGCCTTAATGAATTCTGACTTCATGCCGCCACAGAAGTATGGAAATGTAATGCCTGCCACATTTTGTTGCTCTCAGCCTCTCCTGCAGTCTGTCCTCCTGTGTCTTTTCCTCTCTCATTTTACACTGGGAGGCTGTGCTCACCTCTAGCAAGCGTCTAAGAACATCCATCGCCCATCTGTTTTGAGTTGAAATCAAGTTTTTTTTCAATCTGTTGCTCATGCTGCCCATTGGCTCTTGGAAGAATTATGCTGTTTTCCCCTCTCCTTGAAGCATTTCCTTGCTGTGATGCCCACGAAGGCTTCACAAGGCTGGTGCTGTTGACATGTTGGAGATCCCTGCCTATCGTGGTGAGCCACAGCATCTCCTGGTTTTCTTGTGTCCTCCCCAGCTCATTCAGGAATTTCCTTTCATCTTTTGCACAGATGGCTATTTCTGGACACAATCTCCTTTTTTTGTCTCATTGCTTGCAGTGCACTAGTTATTCAGCAGGATTAGCAGGATTTATAGGTTCGATGCTTGTACAAATAATAAATAATAATTAACTGATTAGGAGTTTGGGAAAATAAATAAGCGATTTTTCCATTTTTCATGGATGGTATTTTCTAATTTTCTTTCCCACTTTAGCACTTATTAACTCTGCTCTTTCAAAATAGATACTTTATTTTAGCTTTCTCCTTATTTTTTCTCTTTTTTAAAGAAAAAGAAAATCCTAATATTCACACTAAAAGTATTTCTATATAATATATGTTAGAAAACTATTTCTATATATTAGACACAAACATATGGAAATACAGTCCAGCTTGAAGATACCAATGGGATTTTCATTGTCGAGCAGGAACAATTTATATCTCTGCCTAGTGGCTGGCTTTCCAAAATCCTCACCAGGATTCACAGACATGGACAGAAAAAGCTGCATTATTTTAGGTCACTGGAAGGAGGCCATCAGTCACTCTGAACACTTTACAGTTGGTGTACATTGCAGGGGCTGTTGACCAAATGAACCTTTAAAAGAGAGCAATTTTAAGCCTACTAAAACTCAGACACATGCCAACTCATGAGGAAAAAACCATCTTGGGAATTAAGGAGAAAAACGCTCTGTTAAATCACAGGACTCCTTGCTCAACATGTGCAAGAGTCCCTCCTAGAGCCACAAGAACGTGGAGAATCCATGGAAGGGCAACTTGAATATTGTCCATTCCGAAGGTGCTAGTGAGCTCAATCAGTTCTAAATACATAGAATAAAGGGGATCAGGCTTGTTGATTTTATGTTTAAGGTTTCTTTTCAATTTCTGGACCCACAATTCCAGGTGATATTTTACCTGAATTGTCTGGTGGCCAAATGCGTCCTGTAAGACATCCAAGCCTTGTGAGAGCAGAAGGAATTCCAGGCTAAGCAATCAACTGGAGGCAAGAGAAGGAAGTTATGAGGCCAAGGCAGTTTCAGCTGAGTATTTCATTTTGGGGTAGGAAATACACTGAGGAGTTCAAGCTTAGGAAACAGAAAAGGATTGGTGATATTTTCCCATGTTTTTTTCCTAAATAGTGACAAAGGGCCTGCAGTGATTGGACAACCACAGCTTTTCTTACAAGAAGGCATAACATACGGAATTTTCCTTTTGCTTTGGCTCTTAATTACATTCCTTTGCAACACATAAAAATTCATGGCACAAACTGCTGAAAAGCAAAGCTGTAACAACAGAAAGTAGGTATTACAGTGGAAACAAAGGAAAATTGTTCCTGAATTTACAGAAATTCAGTATAAGGCATTACAGCTGCCTTTTGCAATGCTCTAGACAGAGCTCTACAGAGGCTTTAACTTGGGAGATCTCATTTGTTTTGGAAATGATCTCTCCATGTCTGAGTAGCATCTGATTTCTGGGCTACAATTTAAAATAAAATATAATAAAGACAATTACTCGATTCCACTACCTCCAAAGATCAAGGGAACAAAGAATAGCAAACAAACATCAACAGTTTAGCAGCCAGTTTCATTTATCTTCACATTTTCAGAAAACAAATTAGTGCTTTAATATTCCAGGGGCAAACTACGCTAGTTGTGCTGTCAGATTTCAAGACACAATCCAAAGCTGTTCGTCCTCTCAATTTTGTGTATTAAACATCCCATCTGGTTTGGGTCTTGTCCAGTAAAACTAACCTGCATCCTTCAAATATCCTTTAAATACAGCATGCTGGAGTTTTAATAACTTTATGAATACAATGTGTGTTCTGCTCCTTCTACTCAATGAATATTGCTCATATTTCAGTGTTTAGCAGTTTGTGTGCCCCTTAAATCCTACCCTCAGACACATTTAGGAATATTACAAAGCGTTCCAGGTTTCCCAGAAGCAAATTCCATTGTGAAATTTTATCTGTGGCAATAAACATTCCCTAAATTACTTTAATGCACAAAGCAACTATTTAAGTAGAGTTCTTCAAATGATATCACCTTTTGGTATTACCAGCCTCATCTCATTTATAGTTTATATGCACAGTGCCTCCACATTCCCTCTAACATTTAAATATTTATATACCAGTACTGCTCTGGGAGGGAACACACGCCAATGGCTGTTAGCAGGATGTAAAGCAACATTTGGATTGGTAGTTAGTGCAAACCTTGCTTGACTTCTTAATAACTATAAAGATTTCATCACCATGCCACCCTAAAGCTGCTGCATGGCTGGAGTTGTTCCAGCACTGTATTCTGTAACTCAGAGAGCTGGGGAAAAAAAAAAAAAAATAGTTCCTCAATACAGGAAATAATTAAGGCAGAGTTCAGCTGAGCAAATGTAGCTGTTTCACCAGTTTTACACCTCTCTGTGCTCCCCTCGAGGCACAGACATCCTGACCCAGACAGACACACAGGCCAAGCAACTCAAACCTTGCTGGTGTTTCTTGCTGCCCTTTCAGAATAAAGGCAGCCTCATACAACAGCATTAGATACAGACAGCTACACAGGGGAACATCAGTCCTGTCCTTAGGATTCTGTTTGAATACATCTTCCATTCACCAAATATCACCTGAGATAATTTAAAAAAAATCTGTAATTTTTCTTGGATGTTTATACAAACAAATGAAGAGTCTCTCTAATGAATGAGAGGTTGCTATTTACTTTCTTCTTAACTACTCAAATCACAGCTCCTGTTTTGAATGAAATAAATTTGTTGATTTGTTTATTTCCACAGCCTATAGCAGCTTTTCTTCTAATAACCCTCCTCTGCACCTCTAATGCCAAAGGGTAGACTGGTTTTGAGGGGGATTTTAGTGGTTTTTTGCTAAGGGAAAGGGAAATAGCAGTGTGTCATAATAGACCTTCACCCAACAGTACAACGTGATGTTAACCTGTCACGTAAACTCTAGACAGGCCAGGAAGTAAGAAATTCCAGGCATGGACTTGCTTCTTTTATGGATTTCATGGAGCTGTGCAGATCGGTGGGAAAATATCAGGCAGGAACATTTATCATTTCTGCAAATACAATCTAAGATTTCAGGTCCTTACATACCAAGTGAAGAGACGTGACTTTGCTGCTGTTCATGGTGTAAAGAGGACAACCACAGCAGATTAGCTTAAAATAAATTCAGCAGGGAAGTTGCTCAGATTTATGAATGTTTCCTTGGGGAGTTCATCCCTGATTCACAGACATTGCCACCAACAGGTAACATTTTATCTTCTACTTCTCTGACCTCTTGTACTTCCCAGGACATATAATTCAATTTTTGTTTCTTCCACTGAAACTCCAATCCCTTGTGTTTGGACATGAATCTCCCACACAGATTTCCTGGAGATTAAGTTTATGGTCTTCCCTTTCCAAATGAATCTCTCCTGAGAGATGCTGGAGATTCAGCTTTCTAAAGGAGCTCTAGTGGCCTCAAACACCATATTTGTATAAAGAAATACAGCCTGGCCAGGCAGGTAAG
This sequence comes from Origma solitaria, assembly GCA_013397895.1. Taxonomy (NCBI): domain Eukaryota; kingdom Metazoa; phylum Chordata; class Aves; order Passeriformes; family Acanthizidae; genus Origma; species Origma solitaria. The sequence goes on from VZRL01002258.1 coordinate 622,361, forward strand.
AGCCATGGCAAGTGTCATGGACAAGCCATGGCATATCTTTCATATCATCATTCTCATTTTCTTCTGAAAGAAATGGAAGGCAGGGATGGAAGGGCTGATTCCTCAGCAGGAGCCAGCGACTCTGATTCTCTTATTTGCCTCTTGTATCAGCAAAAAGCTAAAATAAGTCTCTGTGGCACAGGGTTAATGGCTCAAAATGGACTGATGCCTTTGATTTTCTGGCTATGCTTCCTGAAATATCTGCTGGCAAAAACATTTTCCTGAGAGAGCTCAGCAAAAGGACTGTTTTCCCCCAAAGTAAGTGCAATTCCAGATATAATTCAGAACCAGAAATACACACTGTGGTGCCAAATGATAATCTAGAAATAATTATTTAACTATTTCAAAGACAGTTAGGAATTTTCCTCTAAACAAGAAGAACTAGCAACCAGGAGTAACAAGAAGACAAATTGAGGTTCTAAAGAGCCAAAGCTGAACTGCAGAAGCAACACAATTTGCTCCACTATGGTCCCCAGAAGAGCTGATTTACCTTTTTAAGGACCTAAGAGCAAGATGTGGAAGGCTACAAATGAAGTTAATTGCTGCAGTTAATAGCATTAATAATAGGTAATAAAATACAACAGATTATATACTATCCTATAATAAATAAACAACATGTCCAAGAGGGTGGGAAACCATTTGACAAACTGAGTAGCATCCGTGCTTGGTTCAGAGCAATGTGAGGAAGAACCATATTGTGGTCACTTCCACAGGGAAATTTCTTGCATGGCAAAAAACAAAGCAGAATCTGCAATGGAAAGATTGCAGAGGTCTATTTTGGGACCCTGTGGGAACAGGAGAAAAAAAAAGCAGAATTTTTACCTCTATATTAATTATTTCTTAGTTTTCTTTCCCATCAGTCCTAATGTTGTTTTTATGCAACTATTTGCATTTAATAAATTATAATTTATTTCAGATAATGCAAAAGGAAAATAAACATCAGAACGCCTTGTACTGAAAGAGAAAACCAATATGACCAAAAAAAATTGCTAATATGATAAAAAAATTACATCTAACCAAGACAAAATATCAATCCTGCTGCTTCTGGCTCACATTCAAGCTCATGAAGAGGCGGAATGAAAATTTTTAAAAATATATTAATAAGTAACACCAGCCCTGTTAAAAAGCAGAATGCCAGGGCAAAAGGAGCCTAAGCAATAGCTTGCTCTGAAAAATTTGTAGATGAAGGAAAGACAAGGGGAGTAAATGCCAATTTTTCCCCATTTATGTTCACCAATGAAAGCACGAATGGACAAAAAAGAGTCAAGAATAGCAAGTTCTTGGGTACTTTAATTTACTGCATTCATAGCCAGTGACAATCAGGTGCCTTCACTTGGTCTCATCGTGACTGGCAAATGGTCACAACCAGCTGACAAGAAAAGCAGAGAGAGAGGCAGGAAAAATCTCTCACCTCCCCAGATTTCAGTGGTTCCAGAATGGCTCACATCGTGGAAGATCACTTATGTGACTTGTCGATGTTCACAGCTCTGCACCACCACCCCAGCACAGGCACAGAACTACTGCTCATTCTCAGAGCCAGCTCTGCAATGTGCGCAGCACTTCCAGGGCAATTATGTTACACGATGCTCTAAAATAAATTCAATTATTAAACAACACCATATGTCACTCCCCTCCAGCTGGAAGCACAGCACACACTTATTTTGGTAAAAAATCAAAACCCGCTGGAAGAAATAGTATTAGATGAGACTAAAAAGCTTCATTCCCTGCTATGGCATGGGGTGATAGTGTGATTAGAAGTTTTGGTGAACTTTCACTTCCTCTCTGAGCACTTGCTCAATTTCTCTCCCATTTCACTCTCCCACCTGCAAAATGTTTGCCCGAGTAAATTCTCACCTCTGCTGTTAAAATTACCTTCCTAGGCTGATGGTCTGGAAATGTCCTTCCCCTCCTCCCAAGATACCTCAGCTGTTACTGTACGGAGTCATCCCCTCCACCCACCATTGTCACCTCTAAAAACAGCATGTGCATGTTCTTGCCTCTTGATCCTTGCTTTGTAGCTTGGATTTTATTCCTTCTGGTGGCCCTTTGCTCCTTCTTGAAGCCACCAAGCTCACAGACTTTATTTTGTCCTCACTTTTGTTCTTATTGTTTCTCTGTTATCCTCCCTCAGTCTTCCGCAAATGGAGCTGAAGAGGATCTACTGCTGCAAGGTTTTCATTGAAAGACTTTTCATTACAGGAAAAGTTCAACAATTTCCAGACAAATTGTATATATACAAATATAAAAAGTGGAAACACTTTACAAGTTATAAACTTAAAACCAGTGCCTTATAACAAGAACAAATTTTGGATTCTTAAAACTATATTTTTCTCCTTTGCAGAAATCATTACCTGCATAAGTTTTACAATTTCCTTTGGGGTTTATAAGGATACATATTATGATATTAAGGAACATTGGCAGCATGGATTGGCAATTTAAAAGCAAGTTCAGGTACTTTAAAGTCTGTAAGACGCACACTCTCCGGTATTCATCTTTTACAACCGCCTGTGAGTTTCATCCAAGTAGTTTTTTAATTTCTGAATTTGCCTTTATGTTTAAGTTGTTAAAAATATAAAAAGGAAAAGGAAGAGACCCGGAGCCAACACTGGCAATGCTTGATGCTGGAGTTTGAAGGGGGAGAAGTCAACATCTTCCAAATTCCGGTCCCTGTTCACTCCCTGCCTGTACCCCTCTGGTTATGACAGACGCTCCATGGAAGGGAGGAATTAAAAGTGCTATTTCCCAAAAGAAATTCCCAGGGAGGTTCACAGCTCTGGATACCACGTGGGATTTGGCAAATAAAATACGATTGCTCGAGTGGGAACCAGAAAATGCAGAAGAGAAGAGACATAAAGAGCCTCTACAAGCGGAGAGGCTCCTGACGAGCTGAGATCAGAAATCTCATCTCCAGAAATGAATCAAAGAGGCACTGCAAGTACAGGCTCCAAGCTAGACATAAATGCATTTTACAAGCTACACCTAAGACTGGACCAGTAAAATAAAGATTATTGTAAAAAAGTTTTAAAAAATAAAATAAGGTGCCCTACAGAGAACATGAAGACGAAGAAAAGCTGCACGTAAAAGGCTTCCAGAGGAGATATCCTATTACTTATTAAAGTAAGCCTATTATTCCTTTCTGGCTGGTAAGAAATACACTGAACACTGTAGACACAGGATCACCCACCAATTTAGGGTGAAGAGGCTGGAAATAAAAAACAAGCAATACTCTCAGAGATTCAGCCCCTTAAAATTATGAAAGATTTCTCAGAACTGAAAGGATAAAGAAGAAATACATAAAAACCAGAACTGGATACCAGCATGGCTGTGATGAAAAGCACCCTTAATTGATAAAGCTTCCAATCCTAAAACCCAGGCACTGAATGCTATCTGTCAAAAATCTCATTATCCCTGAAATTTAAACACAAGGAGATCTAAAACTTTACAAAGGAAATATGGGAGGGAGAAACAGCAAAAGACAAGGCAAAGAAAACAGTAGGATGCTAAGCTTAAGGGAAAAAATGAACAATGAGGTCACTCAATTCATTAGGAATAGCAAGAAATATCTGATAACTAGTTCAGAATAAACAGTAAAAGTTTTGGGCATGTTTTATAAAGGATTTCGTGGAACAGATCCATCTGCACACAAAAGACAACCAACCACGCCATGGATTGACACCAGCTTCAGTAAAAACAAGAAGGTGAGAGGATAAGGCTGGATAATCCAGTTATACATGAGTTCATATCTGAGCTGTACATGCTTTAAAAGAGCTTAAAACATTTATCAGTAAGTTTCTTTTATAATATCTAGCAAGTAAAAACATTTCCTTCTCCCACAACTAAGAACATTGTAGACAGGAAGTGTAACAACAGCTTGTTATATAAAGCTGTTGATACAAATGTTGATGCAGAAATGCTTACTAAAATGCCAACAGATAGAATAAAAGCTATACTAATTGGACTTCTGCACTTAGAAAAGGATTTATGGTATACAAAAAACCCCACAATTGTAGGTAATCATAGGAGCTCCTTTAAGCTGCCTTAAAATATGCATTAAAAAAATCACTCCCTGTGATACAGACACTGAAAAGTACAAGTGGTTTCCAAGACTAATTAGATAAATCCATCCGAGAAAGTTCAGCATGACCTAATAAACACAAAGCTGTGGATCCAACCTCTGGCTCAAAAAGTGCCTAGGATGCAGTTTTCCAAAACCAGAAGGGCATTCATATGGTAAAGAGTTGTTTTGGACTTGAGGTTTTATTCCCTAAAAAAGCCTTAATGCTACTGACTGCTGTCAGAAAAGGGACACTGGGCTGGGGGGAACCTCTGGTCCCACTAAAACAGCTTTTAGTATGGCTGCTCTTTCTAGACCCCAAAAAGCTGCAGAGAAGTATTTAAGTGCTCTATGAAAATGTTTATTTTTCAGTGTAACTTATGGGCACCTATTTTACATTTCTATGAAGGCCTTACACCTGCTGGATGGAAACTCAGGAGGGTCAGGGATATGTGACATCCCACAGGCTCAGACACAGCGGATGCTGCTGAGAAGTTCAGCAGTGAAACGCAGGAAAGGGTTTGTTATTTATAGGTAGGCACCAGACAGAGAACAAAAGTGGCAAAAGGGCATCTCAGATCTGAAAAATTCAGATCACTCTGTCTAGAAAATAAATGAAAACCCAGTTTCTTTTCAATCTGCCTTCTTCCCTGCTTAAATATGTGAAGTCGTGATCTTCTCCTACCAAATAACAATTTTAAGGGAGGTATGATCGAACTCTCTGGGTTCCAAACCATCCTGGTAAAGTGTAAGAAGTCTTACTAAGAAAAACATACAAATATCCCAAATTAGATAAAAACTTTTCCAGTGTTTTCCAAGTCAAAGTAAGAAATAAATATGAAAGAGACCTCTGCTGACCCCCTTTTGAGGGACTGAAAAGCACAGATCATTTTTACTTGCTTCTAGACTACAAACTTTTCAAATGCAAAAGGGATGAGCTTCTCCCCTTGCTGAAAACTTTCCGTGTTCTAAGAAATCCTCAGAGCTAAAAGCAGACCTCAATTCCATCTCTCAGAGTAGCCAACTTCCCAGACTCTGCATTGCAAAGACTGAAAAGCAGCCCAGCTCTGAGTTTTAAGGCACTTCGGAAAACATCCAAACGTGCTCAGGTTTTAAATGCATTTGTTACCTAACACAAAAAATATCAACAGTAAAACAATGCATAAAAGCTATCATTTGTCCTCCCACACAAACATTTGCCTCAAACCATGTGACCTTGCAATCTCTCCTGTTCAGCCTAGAATTGTCTACACTGAAATTTATGGAAGTTTTCTATTTCTCCCCCAAAACGCACTATTATATTAAATATATCTGCAGATGAAGAATTGTATTTTTCCTTTCTGTATTTTCTCCTGCTGAACTTCCAGCATCAGGTGACAGCTTCCAACACCAGCTGGGCCTCTAAAGTTTAGGAGTAAATAATTTCCTTGACGTGAGTAAGCTTTCTGGAAGAGGTAATTCCTTTTGGTCAGACCAACTACAATAGCTGGCGACCACAGACATCTAAAGCTCTATCCTAAAGTAAAACAGAAGAGTGAGAACGATCCCATGAGTTAAAGACTGGCCTCATATTGAGAGACAGTGAGAAAGCAGATTTTACCAAGGTCCCAGAAAGTGATGAATCTTCTGTAAGGACATTTTCACCTTTGGATTGGGAAGGTCTCAGTGAAGCCAATGAGGTGATCCTATAGAGGGTGACTGCAGACATTTCCTTGAATTGGTGTTGAGATGCATGATGCAGGGCTAGGACCTGTGTTTCTCAAGAAAACAACTGAAAAGGCTTTTGGGGCCTAAAATAAGAGAGTAAATCCATCATTTTCCATTTTGGATCTTAATGAGGAATATCTGAGCCATTTCCAAATCGCTGCTGCCAAAAGCTGGGAAACCATTTGAGATGGCCTGACGAGACAGAGGACACTGAGTGACCATTAGCCCCTGACACAAAGGATGGACATCAGAAAGAAGTGGGGACAATGACACAAAAGGTTAGCTTCCAGCACAGCTGTGTCCAACAAAGGCATTTCATTTTTGGTTTTACTTGTGCTGCAGATAATCTTTATTTTACTCAAATCTGCCACGTGCCACCAGGCAGTGGCTTACCCAGGAAATGTACTGCAGTCACTGCTCAACACCGCAGGACATTTTCATGTGAGACACAAACACTTCTGGATAAAAGGGGTGACTGATACACTCTTCCAATCCTGCCCCGCAGTCATGTGCTGGAAATCACCCTAAATTCAGGCTAGATTGGTACCTCTGCTGTGACAGCCAAGGTCTGGAAGTTTAGTGCATTGCCTATGGCAAAGCAGAGCTCTCTGCTAAGGCACCCAAGCATTAACTTTGTCCACACTAAAATCCCACAGCCCCCTGACAGAAAGATTTTGACAAATACCATTTACACAGCACAAACACGTATGATTTTAGGGGTTACCTCCAGGCATGAGATGAGTCAGCTAACAGAGGCCACTCTTTTTTGGGGGGAATTTAATTCTGTTCCAAGCTCTCTATACAAGACACCACAGCCAATCTCCATGTGCTTTAGACTGGGTGCTAGCAAATGTGCTCAATCTAGACTTACATATAAAAATTTGTCTGCAGAGCTACTGGGGATAGAAATATATTGCTGTTAATCAAGACAGTGAAAACAGGGCAAAATTTTTCTATAAATTAGTTATTGGAAAGAGAAAAAGGGTAAAGGATATTCTAACTTTTCTGCATTTTCTAGTCATTCCTGTTTATTCAGTGACACAAAAAAGCTTGCCTTCTACACCTGGATATTCATACAAAAGTTGAAGGAGCCACCAGCAGGAAATTCCTAATTGCAATGAGAATTTCTCAACCTGTAGAACAGAAGAGACCATTTCAGATCTGCACCCTGCCCTATCCTAGTCCAGGAATTCTATTAATAATTCCCCACTGCCAGACATATTTTGCTGTCATGAACGAAGCAAGGTCTAAATGAACCCCCAAATGTGGGTTTCCGTAGGATTTTGTATCTAAATTGATGGGATACACAAGTGGGAGAAATGGAATAGCAATGATGAGGCATCATTAAACACACAATGTCCTTCAAAGCATGACACTGACACAAGCATCACTCCTAAAAATTGAGTTCTGTCACTTATGAGCAAAATAGAGCACTCCACTTTTTAAGAGGGTGCTCAGTAGTATTCAACTTTTAAAACAGTTTGTAGCACACACAAAACTGGACACACCAACCACCCAAGATGCCACCCAAGTGAGGGCAGCTTCGGAAAGTTGAACCTGCTTGCAAAGTTTGATGGGGAGGAGTTGAATCCTGGTCCATGTGCTCACTTCTCTCGTCAGACAAGTTTGAAGAGTCTCTTTGTATGCCCAGTGCAACACTGATTTTTTTTCACATCAAACCCATAAAAGGATGTGAGAGTTCGGGGCTCATAGCTTATTTTGAGCTAATTCAAAGGACCCAAGAGAAAAGGCTGCAGAGATGAAATAACTCTGCTGGACATTTTCAGCCAGCTGTGAGATCTGACCATTGATTAGAAACTAAGCTAAATATTGATGACTGACACAGGAAACACAAGAAGGAGACAACTTCAACAAAGTTGGAATTTCAGGACATATTAAAAACAAACGCCTTTTTCTTCTGCTTGGAAGTCAAAAGCCTGGAGGTGGCCCTTCAGAACAATGCGCTGTACTTGCAGAGAAATAATGTTTTGTATTTTTATACAAGGCTAAAACAGATCTAAGATTGAAAGTCTACAAAGTTGAAAGGAAACATATGGCTGTTTTAAACTGTTATTAGCCTAATTCAACTTTATCATTAGCTCAGCTCAGAGGTTAACACATTTCATATTTCAACCTACCCAGTTATATCTGCTACAGGCATGCTGAACAAATATCATATAAATCACAGAGCCTGACAAAACTTAATAGGAAAAGCTGCTAAATTGACCTATAAATATAACGTACTACAATGTATCAGCTGGTGTTGCCACTTTCTTGGAAACAGTGGAAGAATTGGGATAGTTATCTAATACCCTCTTTCAAGTTTTTTACATAACTATAGGATGAATATCCAGAAACTTAAACCCAGGGAACTAATCCCACATTCAATGTTTTACACCTGAATTACTCTTCAATAATGTGTTGAAATTTACAGCAAGACTCCAACACCTTCACCAGTTTTAATCATCTCTGATCTGTCTGAAGCAACAGTTCACCACTTTGACAAGTGCATTTACAGTTATTTTAAAATCACTTTTTTGAAATCCAGCAGTTCTGCAAACCCAATTCGCTTTGCATCTCATTCCCTCTTTGCTGGGGGAGGCAGAATTTAATATTCATGATCCGTGCTCCTGTAAGGGAGTATTTGCAATTCTTCTGATACATGTTACTGGGTTAATCATATTTTCTTTCTTGAAATGTATCTTTTGTTCCTACAGAGGTAATGAAGGAGAGTTACTCATCTTCATAATTAATCCTGAATTTTAATTAAACCTATTAACTGAACATGTCAAATGTTTGTCTCTTTCAAAGCAGCATAAAAATTACACTTAGTAATAAATGTTAGTTATTCCCATATTGCCCTGGGTTATATTGCAGCCACAGTATCTATAACAAGATTCTTATCCTATTTTATTCGATATTAATATGATTTATGATGTTATAACTGAATTTTATTCATCCTCTGTACCACCAGCAGCACAAGGATAAATCGTGTTGTAGAACATGCCGGCATGTTCTGTACAGTACACCATGAAATAAATGAGTCTGCAATGACACAGACACACTTTCTGTTATCTCCCCTAACTTTGCATAACACACTCAAAATGCACGATTTATGCATCTCCTACTCTGCAAGCAGGCCAGTCAAATGAACAATCCACATGAATAAACATAAGGATGTAAGAAAGGGTTTGAAAGATCAGAGAACAAATTAGCAGGGTTGGGATATCCTTTGCCGTGTTACCTGAATATCAAATAAAAGTAGATAGTAAGAAGGATGCTAGAGATGAGAAGTAGACTCTGCTTGGAAAAATGTTCCTAGACCAACAGCCTTATGGCTTTCCATGCTAAGAATCCACACTGCCGTGCTTGGCACATCAACTCTGCTCTCCCCTAAAAGCTGGTGCTCCATGATCAGCCCAGGATCTAAAATGGATCTAAAACTCAGCCTATGTTCCCATCTTCTCACAGAGCATCACCAACAGCAAAGATCTCACCAGTGCCATCAACTCCACTGAATTAACACATCCCTACAGCTCTTAATGCCTCCAAGTGATCTGCAGATATCCAAATTAACTCCAAATACTTATTGTGGGGATAAGAAATCCATTCCTCAGACACTATAGTACCAAGAGAAAATAGTTCAAGGGTCGGAGGACCTGTCCAAGGCTGACGAATCATCAGCCATGCCCTCACATTCCAAACAGCTTTGCCTTTGCTAAAAGAAATACATCATGTTAATGAATTATTCCCTTAACTAGTTCCAGTATTTCCTTACACCCATTTTTTCCTGGGAACATGGCAAGAACACCAACAGTGTTTATAGCGTGAGCTGTCATGATGGATGCAGTTCAGGTAACTGCATCAAAGAGAACAAAAGCATATTTCCAGCAATCCCAGCACAGCCCTTTCAGGAGGGTTATAAAGCCTCAGGATGATGATGCACAGGCATTAGCTGACTGCCTTTGGTGATCAGCCTTCCAGGGTCCCAAGGAATAAAAGCAGAAAAACCACTTTGCCACACAACTCAGCAAATGTAACTACACAGAAAGCAGAGCCATGAGCAAGCCTTGAAGAGTGGCATAAAGCTCCTTTCTAGATAACTCCTTCCTAGGTAAAACTGGGGAAAATCAGGTACTTGCTTACTATTATTATTATTATTATTATTATTATTATTATTATTATTATTATTATTATTATCATCATCTGATAACTCCAGCTAATGTAAACACAGTCAGCTCTCTGCACATTAATATGCAAGTGTGATAAAGTCATTTTAGTTTTTGTTACTATTAGTCTGTAGGGCAGGAGAACAAAGCACATTAACACTGAGATATTTGGCTATTAGAAATGAGTGTTTTCTCTTGTGTTTAGATGTGTTTGGTGGAAATGTAAAATACAGGACTGTGTTAATAAAGGACGAGGATGATACGGAGTATTCTCTGTAGGTACAAGATAAATAAAAAATTAACTCCTTACGCAGTAGGCTTTAGATTGTAGCATAAAGCACCCTGGTTTTCCCTATTAAAACATTACACAAACAACAAACAGCGCTCTTTACCTGGACTCCCAGGTAAAGAAACATTATATGAGCATTTTTTTAAATATAGTTTTTGTCATTCAACATCATCCCAGCCTTCTGAAGGGCTGGAATAGAGAAAAAAGAAACAACATCAGAGACACTACCATAATTCACAATCTTAATAGATATATTCTTGTTCCGTTACACCAATATTGATTCACGCTGTATTATTACAACTATTATGGAAGCTTCTTGACACTGATCAGCTTTGCATGCTGGTAATCGAAGAGAAAATATAATGATGAAATCTACAAAAAGACACAATTTTTTTGCCATCAAATAATTTCCGGAGCAAAGTATGACGATGCTAAAGTCACAGAGATAAGGACAATTGTGGATGTTCGCATGGAAAAAAAATCCATCTAGACTCCTTCCTCTCTTGATTAACGAAGTGCTAATGCCAAGGTGGCCACATGGAAGCACTGTGAATGACTTGGAATTTCAGTGACACACACGACTTGCAGAATTTCAATCATACGTGTAACTAGCCCTTAGAAAGCCACTGATATAGTAGAATAAGAAAAAAAAATACACAGGCAATGCCTTATATCTAAATGAGATTACAGTAAACAAAAAGAGAACAAGAAGTGTGGCAAATATTTAACACTAAAACCAGATTAACATGTATGTGGACAGAAATAACAAGTTTTGGCCAAAGGGAGAATCAACCTCAGACTGGCAAAAGTGAGATTTCCTCTGCAGCTTCAAATGCACCACGAACTCCCTGATTCAGCTCCAAGCAGTGGAAATGACAGAGGACAGACCTACACTTGCTATGGCAAAACACAGAGAAGGAACTCCAAGAGGAGACAGTTCTGGAGACCAGGGGAGGTGGGAGGGAGAGGAGGAAACCACACAAGTCCTGCCAGATGCTTTGGGGAGACTTTCTCACTTGCTCCAAGTGCCAGTCACACATCCTCAGCTGAGTGCCAAGCACATCACACATCCATTTGCATGGATCTCAAAATGAACAGCTCAAACTTGCAGCCTTACATAAATGCTTTGCCTCCTTGCTCCCCAACATTTCCAAACCTTCCCCTAGGAGGCTGTTAGTTAGTCAGAAGACTCCTTAAATCACTTTCTGTGAGTTATTTAGTCAAGCTGATCATGTTCTTTTGTGGCCAACACAGCGCATGCATAATTTCACAGAATCGGAGAATGGTTTGGGTTAGATGGGACCTTCAAGACCATCTCATTTCAACTCCCTTTCAACTGTTAATTCTTAAGTAGAATTTGATCACTCCTTCAGCAGTAACAAACCAGGATAGTCTTTGGGAACTCCATCTAGGCTGCCAATCAATGTTGTTGGGCACACAAATCAGACTAGACAAAGCAGAGTGATCCTCTGATGAAAAAAAAGCTAAAATTGGGCAACATTTTTATTACAGCTACTAGACCATCAACATGCCTATGTATAAAACAGAAGTTGCTGCAACTCCTTGCAGCTGCTAGGTTTAATTGGCCGTTGTCTAATATAGAGCCAAAACTATTTTAATAATCTGTCTTAAATAATTATTTACAAAATTTAGAAAGTACTCTGACCACAGAAAAAAAAAAGATGGTACAAGTAGCATTTATTCCCAATGCAACTGTAGAGTGGTGAAAGCAAAGCCCTCAACTCTTGCAGGAAAAATAATTTTTATAAGTCAATGACAATAGTTGAAACATGGAAAAAATCGGATCAACTTCCCAGGACTTGCTCTGTGCATCCAAATATAGACTGCCTTGAAATTTGTCATGATACTTTACAGGCACAGAACTGATTTAGGAAATTCAGACCAGTCTGTCTGGAAATATTTGGAGGAATGTAGATAAAGAGATAAAGTCTACAGTTACAGCCAAAAAGGAAGAAATTATTTCCTCATCACTGTGCATAGGAAATTATTAACTGAAATATATGCAATTGCATTAAATTACTTCATATTAAGAAATATTAACTAGAATGATTAGATGACTGTAGTCTCACTGAAGACACAAATTCAGAGCAGTGCAAAACTTCTAGGAACAGACATTTCCCCACATGTCCATGGAAGACAAAGTGTGGAGAAGCACACCTGTTTCTGATGGACTGATACAAAGGATGTAGAGAAAATGTTACAGATCCTCCAGCCTTATACAAATGCATACCTGTATTGCTGCACTTCTTTTCCCCCTCCTCTTAAATATTCACTTTATTCACTTACAGTAGGCAAGCAAACACTTTGGTGGCTGAAAGATGCTTGTTTCATTTTTCTCCTTCAGAAGACACTGAGCAAGGATGCTACAATGATGATTCACTTCAAGAGAGGCAGATGGATGTTTTTGGTCTGATGATCTAATGTTGTACCACATACCAATGCTGATTATCTATTACTATTTAGCATATGAAAAGACAAAGTCCAGAAGCACAGCCCATTCACTACTTCGCTAGTTCACATGTACTTTACATAAATATTTTAAAATGCTGCATCCTAGCAGTGATGGATACAAAAGAGTGATCATCAATTTACAGGCCTAATTATGCTTAATCTTCTGGAAATGAGATGAGGGGTAGAATTCAGGAAACATTTTTCCTCCATGCACGAAACCATGCAGAAGGAATTTAATACCCAAAGAAATTGAATACCTTTATTGATCTATCTTGCGAAACAACAGATAATACATACCTGTATATATGTACCAGAAATGATCCTAAAATCTGTTTCTCCTCTCCCATTTCTTGTAGTTGCACTGTTTTAGAAATCTTTCTCTTCTTTCTCATGGAGAATACGGATAAGTTGCATTTCTGTACTTTTCTAATCTCTGTGTTTGGTACTGAATGTTGTAGGGTTGTAACCTATCATTTTAAGGGGTGGAAAACTGCCGACCAATAGTTGCTAGATTATTAATGCTTATAAAAAGAAAGTATTGTAAATAAAGTTCGCTCGATTGCCATCTTGGGTGCTGCCTGTCTGACTTCCCTGCGAGCTTCCGCGAATCTCCACGAATATCAGAAAATCAGAGCAACAATTTCTTTGTCCTCCACAGTGAAACTTTTCTGCTCTATAAGAACATCGACAGGTTTAGGCTGGAAAGGACCTTAAAGATCGACTTGTTCCAAGCCTCCTGCCATGGGAATGGGAACATTTGTTATGATGAAATTTCCCCAATACCCACAAAATTACACATGTGTAGCTCACGGAGGGTGCACAGCGGGAATGTGCAGACATGTGGAGCTGATTTTCTGGTTGTGCCAGTCGGAATTTCTGCAGTGTGCAGGAGCCTTCCACTGACAGCAAACAGAATCATTGTGGGGTGTCCCCCTGCACACTCAGGGCCTTCTCCTTCTGGCAGTGAAGGCACAGATGAGACAGATGTGGCAATTTTATGTAACACAATAATAAAAGAAAAGCCTCTTGGTAAGAATGTAATCAGATGAGCTATGTTCCTCAGGAAACTCTTAAACCTGAAGGATTAGAAAGTGTAAAATACGGATATATTTCTTTCGGAGGAATCAAAATGCGCTCTGCTGTAGCTGTAAGTTAATGTATCGCCTCACTTTCAGTTGAACCCACACCACCCAGACAAGCCAAGGCACATTTTGAGCTTCAGCTGGTGCCCTGTAGGGGCAAAAGGAGCCATGGCATTATCGTGATCCTTTAAAGGGGACAAAGGGACAGTCACATGCAGGAAATCACTGAAACACAGAATAGTTTGGGTTGGAAGGGACCTTCAAGATCATCTTGTTTCCAGCCCCTGCCATGGGAGGGACACCTTCACTATCCCAGGTTGCTCCAAGTCCCGTCCAGCCTGGCCTTGGACACTTCCAGGGATGGGGCAGTCACAGCTTCTCTGGGCAGCCTGTGCCAGGGCCTCACCACCCTCATTTAGAGAAGAAGAATTCCTTCCTGATATCCAATCATCTCTTGACTGAATATTGGATATTGATTGGTACCCTCTTTCAGTTTAAAGCCATTCCCCCTTGGCTGTCACTCCATGCCTTTGTCCAAAGTCCCTCTCCAGCTCTCTTGGGGCCCTTTAGGTGCCAGGAGGTGCTCTAAGGTCTCCCTGGAGCCTTCTCTTCTTCACACTGAAGCGCTCCAACTCTCTCAGCCTGTCTCCATAGCAGAGGAGCTCCAACCCTCTCATCAACTTTGTGGCCTCCTCTGGACCCACACCAGCATTTTGCGGGGGGGTAACCATGTAAACAGAGCACTGTCATTAGGAATCACAGTCCTGCCTCCAGAGGTACTTTAGTTTACAGATTTTTATGGCTTCTGCCTCATGAGGTAAATAAGATTTTACATCTGTGCCTTGTGCTTCAGGAGCCTTGAACAACACAGCTTCCACAGGCCTTGAAAACACATGATCAGCCCAGAAGGGCCACGTGCTCCCCACTCTTTTGTGGCCCCTACATAAAGAGTATTTTGAATGCTGAATTCCTTGCACACCAAGCTGCTGTGGGGAGCAGGAGCACCTTCTGAAAATGACTCAGCACTGACTTTCCAGGGAAAGGTGTTCTGATATTGTATAGCACTGACAGGAGAACCAAGTGTGGGCACAGAGGTATTCACATCATATGCAAGGGAAAAAAAAAGTGAAGCATCAAGAACAAGATTAAATGAATAGATTAGACAGACAGCAGAGTCTATTTTTAAAGTTCCAATAATAACCACCTATGAGAAAACAAAATAATAGTGCTTTAGGAGATCAGCCCTAACATCGGCTGCCCAGTGTGCTCCTCAGCTTAGGGACACAGACAACATGGGATGACAATTCAAAAGCTATTTTGGTCATCGTTTTATGTATTTTAAGGTCTTGCTTTCTTGATACATCCATTGACTATGTAATTCTGCTGCCAGACTTTCCCTACCAGAAAACATTTGCTTGATATTTTTTAATTGATAACCCTGAGGAAGTTCTACATCTGCGTGATTTGGGATGCGTCTGCAATGCACAGAGGTGTAGCAGTTTGATTACAACGAGACCACGTCAAAATAAGAGATCAAAATAAGTGCACAGCAGTTACTCTTCCCATGGAGCAGTATTATGGACATTATCCAACTGCAAGTACAATTTAACACATGTATTCTACTAGTCGTGGAGTCAGCAAGCCAAAAGAAGGGTCAAAACAAAAAATAAAAATAAAAATTTTAAAAGTCTTTCCACCTTAATTGCCAAATTCTGAACTTGTGTTTCTGCTCCTTGGAGAAAAGCAGTAGTATTTCTGCTTGTGCAGAAGCAGCTCAGGAATGTGTGAAATAAAAGACATGACTGGACACCACCCATGCAGCTCCACGCTGCACTTGAGCCCCTTCCATGCAGAACAGAAGGGCTCGTGCCGAGCTCGAGGGCAGCTGATCCCTGCCAGGCCAAGTGCAAACCTCTCCCCTCCCGTGGCACGAGCTGAACGCAGAATCAGCAGAGCTGCAGCCTGAGCACTGAGTGCTGCCTAAAGCTTTCTCCTCCTCTTCCAAATGGATTAATTTTTAAAGATAACTTGCTTTTCTTTTCCAGCAGGCAAAGAGTGGGGACAGACTTCCAAAAATAGGCTAGCCTGTCACAACTGCTAACTGTCACACAGGGCTGAGATTGGAGCTGATCTCTGGGGGAGGCGGCTGAGAACAGAGGGGAGTAAGGAAATAAAGAGTAATTTCTCTTTCCATAGCCCAGCCAGAAAGAAAATGAATAGGCGACCCGTAATCAATCACAAATAATGCACAAGCCAAAAATCAGTCATTCTGAATAAAAATACATAAACCTATCAGTTTACCAGCATTTATTAGCACAAGTGTTATATTCTGCAGCATTAAAAATGATGCCCAAATGTACTCTCTGTCCAAGGTCTCACCAGGACAAATACAAGATTATTGCCCATTTAAACAAATTGACCCAGCAAATTAAACCAAAATGCTCTCTTTAAATTCAATTTTCAAAATGCTGTCCTAAAAAGGCTCCTGTCCACGTGGCCTCTGCAGTACATAGACACTGAAGTCACAAGATGACCAGAAAAAATTATGTTTAGACTTTCGTGAGATGAAGTTCCATTCAGATTACACAAATTTAAAGTTTATTTAAAAAAAAAAAAACAAACACTTGAATCCAGGCAAAATTTGCCCAGTACTAAATATTTAAAGTTAAAAGAGAAGGTAGGAAAAAAACTACAGCTGCATCATTATTAAATGGATGAGAACATAATCTCATTCAACAATGATCTTAGCTGTGTGCATTCATTTTATTAAGAGGTCTGAAGAGGAATATTTAAAAACAAAATCTTATTAAGGAAGTCTTCATCATCCTTGCTGGTGTTTTTCCTTCCCGCTGCATGAAGGAAATGTATTTTGTCTGTATAATCTTTGACAATAACAGACTAATTTTTTTTCATTGCCTGCCTTAGTCACATGTTGTTGTGGAACATTAAGTATGCACTTAGTTGAGCTGCAGCACCAGGTGTTTTCTGATGCATCTGTGTAAGATGCTAATCTCAGCATCAGGACAAAAAAAATAAAAGACAACATAAAATAGGATATCATCACTAATTCATGAATTTCATTTCCCTTTTTAGGTCTAAAACGCAGCCCACTTGTCTGCAGACAACAACAGATTTTTGTTGTGTGGAGTCATGAAACACTGATTTAATAAGACAGAGATACTGACCGAGAAAGATTATTTGATTTTTTTGAATGATGACCATACCTAGAGGCCTCACAAATGACCCAGCCGTGATTTTAGGGGCTCGGTACAAACTGTGCCAGCGTGGGCTCTGTCTGACAGCCACGTCCTCCCCTTCCTTCCGGGTGCTCACTTCTTTATTTGTACTTCTGCACAGCACCCTCACGAAACACAAGCATGGCAGCTAAATTTTATTAATATAATACTTCTTGAATCCTAAATAAACACTGCCTTGCTCCAGACATGAATGAGCAGTACAAACACCATATATTATCACTTTCCATGGATAAACACTGCAGTGCTCCTCCAGAGCTGCACACCAAGGGGCAGCTCCCACACCCAGAGTCCAGGAAGGGACAAGAGAGCAACAGCTTCAATTCCTCCTCCTCAACAGAAAGTTCTTCTACTAAATGTCTATGATAAGCCATTAAAACAAGGTTGATTTGATAGGGAACATGGATGAGAAAGGACTGTGCCAATGGACACCATCATTACAATCATCATCGATAACTGAGGGCTCTAACACAGGTGGATCACAGCTTTTTCCTCCCCTCCAAACTTCAATTATCGAAATAAAAGCCTACTTAAAGAAATAATAACCAGTGACAGGTTTTTTTCCTTAATGTCAGCTATAAAATCAAATTAATTCCAGTAAATCACTCCTGAACTGAGGGTCTGAAAACCGGTGCACGAAAAACACAACACACCTTTTCAACAAGCCCTCGCCGGGAGCCCTTTATTCTCACCCAGCGTTTATGAGAGCTTTTCTGAGAGCTTTTGTGGGGCTCATCCCTACCAGAACACACACAGCGATTTACTGGCGGGGAGAGTGCTCGAATAACACTCATGGCACCTCGCTGCGAGCCAAAGCACCGCGGCAAAATATCAGCCAGACCACAAAACAGCCGAGATGGGAGCAAAACAACAGCTTCCTCTGGGGACAGCAGCAGAAATTCATCTGCCCAGAGGATGACTGGAGTCCTAGGGCAATTATTTTGTTATCTAAAAGTGGCTTTCAAAGTCAGACATTCTGCCCCAAGACCTGAGCAAAACTAGTGTTTAGGTGGCTGATGTAGGTTTGTCGCAGCAATTTTTGGATAGTCTCTTCTAGTACAAGTAGCTCAGGGAGAATCAACAGATTTTATGTGTATCACTGGCTTTTTGATCATCTCCTAATGAAAAATTAGACCTAAGTTGGATCTTCTATTTTTATGTTAAGGATACCCATGAAATATTGGTGGGTTAATAGAAAGGAGGGAGGGGAAAAGCCAAACATCTCTAATAAAGGAATTATAAAAGACCATACCTTTAAAGCAACTGATTCTGCACAGAATGAGGCGTCCAGAAACAATTACTCCAATTTCTTCCCTGATCTGAATCTCCTCAAAGGTACTTCTTCCAGGCAGATGGCAAAGAAAAAAAACTGAATGTACAACATGGCCATTTCTTATCTCCTGAAACACCTTGGCAGCCTCAAAAATTGGCACATCCCATGGCTTCAGCTCAGGGCCTGAGCATCACTGAGAATGTCCATCTTACGCAGTCATCCTAATGAAGGAGCCAGAGCCAAGAAACAAACTTCTTTGCATTGGTGGGGAAAAACCTCTCAATTCCACATTTCTGGGTGGAAGGGAAGGATGGGAAAGACGACTCTTGGGGGCCTACAAAAAAATCCTCTTCTAATTTATTTTCTCAAGCCAAATCTAAAGGCTTGCCAAATTGCTTGGACACTAACATGCATTTACCAAAGCAAAATACTGATTCATTGCCCTCACTGGAACACAGCGATGGTTAATACTATTTGCCAATTATCTGCTCCTACCTTTCCATTACTGAGATAGCAATGCATGCATCACAAAGGGGTTTTGGGTGTGTGACAAAGAGTTTTGGCTACTGAAAAATAGTGCTGCACAATTTACAAACCCAGAAGGTTATTTCAAGACAAAATTGCCATGAAACACTGTCATTTAAATAATGAATGGCTATGCTTGCTCGCTTGATTTCTTTCTTCTAAAATAATTTTTCTTGCTTTCTGTCAGTTGGCAACAAATACATCTTAACATTTGCATTTAAAGTAAGAAGAGAAACCCAGACGTTTGCTCCAAAAGGACTGGAAAATATACTGTCAACCCTGGTATGTACAGAGCTATCAAAGCCATCCAAACTTAGCCATTCGTAGTTTGTCAGAAATTCAGGAGGAATCCCAACTCTGCTTGGAGGACTTGGAAGTTGCTCTTCCCTCCTATTTGAAAATTCTGCTCAGCCTCATCCCAATCTGCAACATCCATTCAAACAGATCAAAAAAGGGCACCACATTCTGCTCTCTTCCCATCTCCACACAAAGAGACACAAAATGTCCTTTGCATCATTTATGAGCAAAATGGCTCACGTAGAGTCAAGTTCATGGTTACTGCATTGGGACTTTTTGGGTGGTGGTGTTTTATCACCAGCACTCACCATTGAAATCATAGGTCAAGTATTCAAGAAAAAATGCCCATCCAAGTATCATCAAATAGGTCCAAGTCTCATTATTCTTCAGTAAAAAACCAAAAAAAATGGGCTCAATTGCTACCAGAGATCCTGTTTGCAAAAGTCTACCTGAGACTTAAGCAAAAGAGAGATGTGGAAAGAAACCAAATTTCAATTGCTTGCACCATTACAGAGAGCAGGGAAATTTTGGGCAACAGATTTTAGCCCTGTTAATAAGAAAGAATACAAAACTAGAGCATTTGTTTGGGCAGAAGGGAAAATAAAATTAACAATCCCCCCAGGTTTTGTACAAATATTTGGCTATGAGATGCCTATGAAGCCAACTGGTCAAGCATTTTGTCTGATAATTTGAGTTTGCAGCCTCACAGACTCAAAGCATCTCCTTTAGAAGCCATCTCAGCTGATTTCTTGTGTCCTGTGGGCATTTTCAGAGGTCCCAGGCTCGAAGGCTGCAGCTGTGGCACGTTCTGCTCCTCCCTCAAATGGAAAGGAGCACAGAGCAAGTCTTCCTGACCCTAAAATCCACCCCAAAGGCAGCATCACCACCCCTTTGCTTTAGTGGCTTACCAAGTTAAAAATAAAACACAGTAAACAGACAACACTGCGCAGGAATACTCATGGACTTTTTAAATTAAGGTAATAGGTGATGTAAAAATTGGTTTCTTCACTGATTTGTTACCACAACATCAGAGTTCACCATATACAATTTACTGTGCATGTTGGCACTTAAATAATGGTGTGTGACATGAAGAATCCGATTGGGAAGTGGACATGTGAGTTCTACAACTTCAAACACACACACAGATGTGTACACAGGCATATAGAGAGAGAAAGACAATAAAGATCTCCGCACACATTTCCACTCTTGACTCTCAGTTCATATGTTGCTGTGTTTGGGTGGGATGCTTTTAAAAACTGTGTCATTTTATCTTTGTCTCTAAGACAGCATCCTTGTGAAAAGAGAGAAAATATTCAAAGGCTTTCATTTATTTTTTTTTTATCTTTTCCTTAGCATTCAGCAATCCCTCAGTGAATTATTTTCACTGCATTCAAACAGGCAAAATAAATCCACCACAGGCTAACTCCTCCCAACCACAAATAAATCCTAACTGTTGCCCACCTCCAAACACAAAAGAATACTAAACAGCAACTCCACAGACTTTCAGGTTAAGTTGAAATGAACAGAGAAGCAACATTCAAAACTATTTAAAACATGAAGAACATAAAAAACCCAGAAGAAAGCCACAAGATTCAGAGACACTTGTTGAAAAATATTTCACTGAGAAGTTCTATGAAAGGTTAGCATTGCAGAAATCCAGGTGTGAGAAAACAAGAGATTTCTTTTCTATATTATTTAAACTGGCACAATACTTTTGTTATATATATATATTTATATAGACTGGTGAACTTATACAGGCAGAGGGTGGGTGAGATGACCTCCAGAAACTGTCATCTTTGGAACTGAAATTATTCCACAGAAAAGAAGCAATGACTTTACAGAATGAACTGAGGGTGGTAAATCCCTGTGGAGAAAACATCTTCCTAGGTACTTGAATAATTTATAGCAACATGGAGCAATGGTCACTCCTGGTAAAATTCTGCTGTCCTCAAAGATTCTACAAATTCTGAAGCTGTAATCATTTTATATATTAAGCTCATGTCTCTGCATTAACACAACCTTTCGGAATTAAAAAAGCTTTCACAGTAGCATATCAAGTGGATGATTTTAATGATCTTTCAAACACAGTGCCAGGCAGAGACTCAAATTACCTAGCTTTTAGTGAAGAAAAGTGAATTTATTTATTTCTTCCTTATATTCCAATTTATTTCAAAATATAACACTAGTTGTAAGGGATTAGAAATGCAACAATTTAACATTAATGCCTAATTTTGGGTCTCTAATGAAGAAATTAAGCCACAAATCCATCTGCAGCCTCATACAATTGCCCTTTGCATTTTTCATCCATAAAGATGCTCTAACTCAGAATGACTTTTGGCTACATTTTTTCTCAAAAACTAAAATAAATACCAAGAGAAGCTGGCGAGCTTCAAAACAATCATCCCTGAGCTCCAAACACAAAGATAACAACCCCAAACAACAGTTATTAAAGAAAATAGGCAGAAAGCAGTCCTGTGATCAAAACCCAGAGGCCCAAAGCCATCATCACAGAGAGCTACAGCACCCAGGAGATGCCCAAGGTGTGGATAAAACCTCACACAGCTCTGAGTGTCCCCAGCACCTCGAGCTGCCCCAAACCAGGCAGGAAAGAAACCAAAGCAAGGGAATAAGCTCTGCCTTAGGGTACAAAATGTGGTGCAACTTCGTGCATGGGTATATTTGTACATGCACATCCCATAAATTTTAGGCAAAAAAATCCTTCCAGTATCTGTCACGTGCTCTAAAATCACTGCTCCTCCTCACAATATCTGTTCCTTTCTGACCTGTTGTGCTTTTTTTTTGCTCCTGTGAAATAAAGTCATGGACAATGACAGCGCAGATCCCAAACCAGTTTTTACCTGGCTAATGAGAAGTCTTGTAGGAGCTCAGCAGGAATCCAAAACCTTTTTTGGTATGTTCTACACACAAGAGCCACTCAGCACCTTCTATATCAATGTATCAGGGCCCATTTTAGCTTCGAATAAACAGCTGCAGGGTCCCAAATCAACAATTCCAGCATAGCCTGGCAAACGGGACAGTCAGATTTCAGTGATCACATTCCCATCTTAAAATGCTCATCTCTGCTATGCTTTACTATTTGCAAGGATACTCCTAAGACTGACTACTTGGTAAACCAAGGGACAGAAATTTCTTCCTTGGATTATGCTGTGAGTATTCAGATTATTCGGCACACTGTGTGTAAGGAAGGTTTCAAATTCCTCAGCAGAAGGGCCCATCTCTCATGCACCACACTTCTCTGAGGAATCACAGCATTTTTTTCTTCAGGTTCATAGGACTTCTGGTCCTACAGGCCTCGGAAGGACAACTTAAGCACAGACATAAAATATGTCTTTAATTACCTTGCAAGAACGTGGCCAGTGATCAGGGCCTTACAGCGTGTTAGCTCTTCCCAAGGCAATTTATTTTCTCTGTTTTCTTACCCAGAAAGTCAATCAGTGAATGTAGTGATTTTCCTCTCAGAACTTGGACTTATTTTTAAAACATGATTAATGGGTCTTAATGTAGCAGTGGCTCTTACACTTGACAGAAAATAAAAATTCAACTAAACATGCTCTACTTTAAAAAATGCATAAGGGTAACTAGAGCAAAAACAAAGCAGTTATGTTCTACAATGCCATCTCAGGTCTGCTCCCAGAAAGCATTAGCAAACTAAGATATATTTAGTAAAAATTAAGGTGGCACTATATGTCTGATTTATTCAAAAACCTCAGTCGAACTGGGGGAAAAAAAAAAAAAAAATACTTTTACTTTCATCCCTCCTTTTGTGCTTCCTGAAATGTTAGCAACCATGGCTACCAGACGTCAGTGCACTCTCATTTTCATCACCATGAACTACCAAAATGCAATACACTCCCATTAAACTTTATCTCTCTCTCTTTTTTTTTTTTTTCTAATAGAAACCTCCCATAGTTCAGTATCAGCTCCAACAATGGCAAGGTGCCCCCACATATCCTACCTTTTCTGCCTAAGAACTTGTGAAATCAGCACTCCTTAACCTGCAGGGTAGATTAAAATCAGGAATTAGAGTGGTAAAAATTCATAGAAACAGAACCATAGAATATCCTGAGTTGGAAGGGATCCACAAGGAGCATCGAGTCCAACTCGTGGCCCTGCACAGGTCAGGCTCAGCAATCCCACCCTGTGCCTGAGAGTTGTCCAAATGCTCTTTGAGCTCTGCCAGCCTTGGCGCTGTGAGCACTGCGGAGCTGTTCCAGCACCCAGCCACCCTCTGGGTGAAGAATCTTTTCCCAATATCCAACCTAAACCTCCCTGACACAACTTCATGCCATTCCCTCGGGTCCTGTCACTGTCACCACAGAGCAGAGATCAGTGCCTGCCTCTCCTATTCCCCGTGTGAGGAAGCTGCAGACCAAAACTGGGCAGCATCACAGCTGATCTTCAGCAACATCTGGGCCAACACCATCTACAAAAAGAACAGGGAAGGCCCTTTTCTTCAGGGTCCGCTTACTTTGGAGACAGGAAAATGAATAAACAAAAGCTGTGGCTCCAGGGAGATGTGTGCAGGGCTTGTACATGCTGGGAGCTGAACTTTGATTCCCTTCAAACTCATCCTGCTCTTCCCATCCCAGGCCACAGCAGCATCTGTGGGATCACAGGCTGCCCATCTCCTCTCCTCCCCGAATAAGTGTCTGCAGCAGCTTAATAATCAACTTACAAATAAACATATTCAGCTTGGCACATACATTCAATTACAGATAACGAGCTCAAGACAAAAGCTACTGAACTATAACTGAAATTTTATGAGCTGATACACAACAAGCCAAGATTGAATGATACAGACAAGGGAAAAAATATTCTTCCCTTGAAAAGCATGAAAAGTAAGGAGATTTTCTGGGGAAAATCTGACAGAGAGGTAATTGTCAATACCTATTATTTTCTCTAGTCTCATCCATTTTTCATAATGTTCCAGTGAAAGTTCAAGTGGTACTCAAATTTTTTCACTCTGACTGTTGCTGTTTAAATGGGATGTTTACAAATAAAAGCTTAGTGTTTGCTCAAAGTTGAACTTTATAGTACCACCAGGATGCACCATAATCTACATGCCTGAAAATAAAAGCTAAGACAAAGTGAAGCCCAAAGGCACATTTTGGAAATTTCTGTGATTTTAAACTCCGTAGTGATACACCAAGTGAACTCCAAATATTAGAAAGTCAGGAAATTCACACTTACAGTTTACTTTAAAGGAAATGAAAACATCAAGAGTGCAGACAGGGAGAAATGAAGTCAGTGGAAAACCCTGACGTCTGTCCAATGCGTCAGGCACGGTCCAGAGCTGCACAGATTAATTTTCTCCAGCTTCAAGACATGTACAAATGTACATAGAGTTCTTTGAACACATTATGACTATGAATGGCTTTGAAAATGTTTTGCTCTCTCAGTTTTCTGACATATGGGAGTGTTCTTTACATTAGCTTTTTTCCTTATAAACTGAGTTTTCATTTGCAATGGCACAAAGATTCTAGGATTCCACATGCAAACCTTATCAGAACTCCAGATTCTTTATCTCTTCAAAAAGGGACTGTTGTAGTGCTCCATCTGAAAGGTTTGCTGTAATCCTTCATCCTGGATTTAGTTTATTCAGATTCTAAATATAAAATAATCTGGAAATGCTAACAGTTGCTTCTGCTCGGTATCTGCCCAGTGGCTCCAAGTTCATCATAATTTTTTATTTTGGACACATCAGTTAAGACTGCACTCTCCCAATAGCACAAAATTAAAACCTCAAGTGTTGCCTCCTACTTCCAGCGCAGCAAAACCCAGACACAGACAAGCAGGATGATTACAGATCACAGAGGGCTCTGGGAAGAGATGTTTCACTTTGTTACCTATTGCTAGAGAAAATTGATTTCTCTAACCACAACCTGTAGCAAGCTTTCACAAGACCGCAGCTATGACCTGACAAGCACCCCAGTCAGCCCCTGGCTAACCAGGGAAGGGGGAGTAGGCAACACTGAACAAATTCCAAAGTTTACTTCTTCCAAGTCAACAGAATGCTGGGAACTTGCTACAGCAGGAGGGGACAGGTTTTTCTCTTGTCCAGGGTCAATGTAAATTTGTGCAATCTGCCAAGAGCCAAGGAAAGTTCACCTCATACAAAATAACATCTTCCAGCAGACCTGGAGCAGGTTACCCTGACAAAACCCAGCTGCTTTCTCATAACTCAGCTGTCAGATGGTCACTGTCTTGGAAAATACTGCTCTGTGAAAATACTTGCCTCCATAACCAATTCTTGCTATATCTCATACACAATTTTCCTGCATCTCCTCTTGGAGCCATCACACTCTGCTCTCCGGGCATCGAAGCCATTTTCTTCCCCATCCTTATTGTTAGAGCTGATGCCTGGAGCTGTATCTGGAAGTGGTTCACAGGCCTGGCAGAGCTCAGGGAGTGTCTGGACAGTGATTTTAGTGAAGTCAGGTGGTTTAGTTTTAGGTAGCTCTGCAAGGAATAGGACTTGGATTCAATGATCACTATGGATCCCTTCCAACTTGAAATATTCTATGATTTTATTATTCTATATGAACCTTCTTTACTATTCTGTATAACCCTTCTTTTGTTATGCGACTTCTAAAACTGTCAACTCACTCCTGTCATCCAGGCCTTACTGTAGGGATGAAGAAATTCTTCTCAGAAGATTTAGTATGAATCACTCACACAGAGTGAGAAAAACTGGGCTAGAGAGCAAAAGCAGAACAAAAGAACATAAAGTTTTGGATGAAAAAGAGTTGAATTTGCTTCATGTTACTGTAGTAGCCATTGGCTGCTGCATGGCAGTATCCAATGAATCAGACTTTCTAAGGAGGTGGGAGTCAATCTTTTGCAAGGATGAGCTTTGGATTTATTTTCTCAGAGGTTTTTTGCAGCATAGGACATGAGTTGTTATTGCAAATGATCTGGTTCTCTCTCAGCTGTATCGATTCCTCACTAGTGCTCAAATCTTGGCACTTGATGTGTATTTCTTGGTGCCTGGTACACACTGTGTGTCCTGAGAGCCAAAACCCTCCGAGGGTGCAGTTGGCCTCACAGAGCTGTCCTTCAACTCAGCCATCAGCAGCTTCAGAGCACAGCACCCAACAGCTCTTCCAGAGGGTCAGGGATGAGGGATTGGAAGGATAGAGGTCAAGGTCTAGGAGCTTTGGAGAAGGCTTTTAGCAGAACACAGCACCCAACAGCTCTGTCAGAGGGTCAGGGATGGGGGACTGGAGGGATGGAGGTCAAGGTGTAGAGGCTTTGAAGCAGACTTTTAGCAGACAGGTGACATCTGAGCTGGCTGTGGGGAACAGCCTCTCTCTGAATGGGAGATGGGACTGCACGACCTCCACGGGGCCACCAAAGTGTGTGCAGCTCAGTGGAAGCTGAATTTATATGAACATATCAATTATTTCACAAATACCCACAGAAAAAAACTTCTTCCAGCCTCATACAAAAGGCTGCTCTAAACAATGTGAAATGGAAGGTCAGGAGGACAAAGAAATCGGGAAAACCACAGAGGGAATTAACCAAACAGGTCCTTAGGCCCGATTTTTACTGTTCCCAAAAATACCTTCTGTGCCATGTTGATTCCTAAATCTTATCAGCAAGATGATTTAAACCCCTGTTGAATGTCAGCCACATTTAAATGTATTTTAGACATCGAGTTAATTGGGATGTCTCCATCTCTCTATGGCAGCTTTCTGAAAATCATTTTCTGCTTATGACTATCTTGTTAGAACCCTCCAAAAGAACAAGAAAAAAAAAAACACAAAGAAACAAACCACAAACTTGCTACTCTAAATAATGTGCAAGCTACAAAACAAAAATCAATATCTAGTAGCGTGTTGCTTCCATTACAATTGACATGTTCTTTTAAATAAACTATTATCATGGCATAATTCTAGGAATATTTGTGCCTCTAACAATCTCTGCTCCCAAAAAGGCTGCACAGCTTTTTCCTTCCTCAATTCCTTCATATAACTTAAACAGAAAAGCAATATATCTGCTCAATGAAATTACAGGGTAAATTCCATTAATTCACCCAAAAGCAAGACACAGATGAGCACATGAAAGCTCTGAAGTATTAAGGCATTTCCTGAGGCAGGCAGCAGTGGGAAGAAATTGCAAGGATACTTTTTAAAATTATTTTTCTTGAACTTAAATGTAGTTGTCACCAATGAACCAAGGCATGAGAATGCTGAAAACTCTTCCCCCAGTCCCACTAATTATCTGCACTTCATTTTATTTATAAACTGAGCTTCTTTGTGCATTGCTTTTGATGTACAGAAAAGGAATGAAATCGAAGAAGGCAGAGATGGTAAGAACCATGGCAAGCCAACGTGGCATTTATTCTGCTATGAATAATCTGCAGTGATAAACAGAGACAATGTGTGCCAAAGTGCCACATC
Source organism: Origma solitaria (assembly GCA_013397895.1). NCBI lineage: Eukaryota > Metazoa > Chordata > Aves > Passeriformes > Acanthizidae > Origma > Origma solitaria. The sequence continues at coordinate 649,945 of VZRL01002258.1, forward strand.
TCTGTCAAGAACTGAATTTCCAGCTCCTGGTCACTGTCACATTTTCAGGATGCAATTTTAGAAAGAATTTTGTGTCATACTTGTAAACAGTTTGAGAAAAACCACATGCAGTGTGCTTTAGAATGAATTCCCAGCAGTAACATCACCATTTAACTAAAAACAATCTACAAGGTTAAGCCTTCTGCCACTGGAACATGACAATGTCTGATGCAAACACTCTAAAGATGAAGCAAATTTATAAATGAGCTTCAAAACCTCTGAAGGTCTCTGGAACCAAAATCAGAACTGAAACACAAAAGCTGAGGGCCAAGGCAAACAGACTGAAGTGAGGTGCAAGTAAATAAGGTTTGGTGCAGGATTTTCATGGAGTTACAGGCTGGTTAACAGAGGTTCAGGAAAGGAAGTTCACCATTTCAATCTCAATTTAAACATAACCGTTCCAATAAGGAATCTACATGAACTTAAATGCAAGGTAAAAGTGCTATGATATAGTTAGAGGTCACATAAGAGGAAAAAAGAGGAAATTAGCTGAAAAGCTGAAAAAATTAAAGCAAAGCAGAGAATGTGGAACTTGATTTGAGAGGTGAGAACCACAGAGTTTTGGAAGTGAAGCCGAAGCTCTTGTCACCTGATCAAATGATGAACTGGAAGCCAAGTGTGAAATGTTTGATACAGCCACCAGCAAGGATGCTCACTACGATGATTTCAGTTCAGAACGCACCAGAAAGGTACAAAGAGTGTCAGGAGGGTCCATTAAGAGCATTTATGAGCAGCTGAAGGACACTGCCATGAATCTCTCCATCAACCTGCATTCCCTAATGTTTTGCATCTGCATCCACTGGCTGGGCACTGCAGTAGCTGAAATAACTCTGGGTGAAATCACACACAAAGGCATCTTGACAAAAAGAAAGGCCCAAATCAAAATGCACATGTGAAAGAAGCTGATGTCACTCCCCTTGAGCTGGATTTGGGGGATGCTTGCTCTGCTGTGCGGAAGGTGTGTGCTCTGTACTCCTCACGCTCATGAAGACAGGAATTCGGACTGCTCAGCAACTGCACCCACAGCCTCTGTCATTAATATAAACCACAGTCAAATTCTTAAATAAGAACCTTAAATGCATTTTCTGCCTTTTCTCGAAGAGTTACATGAGTCCAAAGGAGATACAGCAAGTAAACTACAATAAAACCATACCCCCAACATATTAAGATAATTGCTTTCAGCTGATTTTCTCAGTGTCCAGATTTAATTTTAAAAGAAGTCCAAATAAAATAAAATAAAAGACTCAGCACAGCGCTGTTGTTTGATGTAGTACTTCAAGGCATCTATAAACAGATCCACATTAGAGAATTTCCTCTCATTGTCTACTTTCAGACTGGTTGGAGTCACACACCTGAATGGGAAGTGTGAAGGACACCTGGGCTGATGAGCTGCTGCTGCTGCTGCTGCTGCATGGACTCCACAGATGCAGGGAAGCTCCAGAGAGGCACTGAGCTCAGCTGGGAGGTGACAGGCATATTTACATCCTACCCCTCACTGAGAGCGAAACCCTTTCAAACAGCAGGGAAGTAGTTTTGTTTCACTGAAAGCCACAGTCCTGATTTGTCTCTGAGTGAAATTCAAGTATAAGCCCCCCTGAAGAAATAGTCACAGGGTGAAGAACTGGTTATGCCTTTCTTGGATACTCCTAAAATGTGAGTCTGCACACTTTGCAGAGTGAGTCTGCTGGGGGCAGTCTTTCCCACTGCCCCCAGCACGAAAAATTTGTATCAGGAACCCCACACTTCTCCCACTGTTGCACCTGTTATGGGATCAATAAGCATTAATTAGTCAAGAGCAAAGGGGAAGACAATGAAAATGGCTGTGATACTCTGTATTACCCTACAGAGAAGATCTTCCTAGCCAGGAACATTGAAGAACCTCTACACTGTGACTCACGATAACAATTTTGGTTGCAAACACTTATGGCCAGTCTTCCCAAAAAATCATGCAACTGGTGTGGTTAACCACTCCTGAAACAGATCACTCCTGTTCCCATCATTCAACAGCTTTGTCCAATCTCCTCTTTATCACTTCTGCTAATAATAAATCCTCTGCATATTTCACACGTAGTTTGGCCACAAAAGTATTCACTTAAATAATCAGCAGTGAGATCTCTCCACTGGTACACATGTATTATTCATTACTACGTAATCTCAACAGCTTGCTCAACATGCCTGGGGCTTCTTTAACTTCCCACAAAAAGGCTGACAGAGAACTTTTTTCCCATTTTTAAGCCCTCACAAATTCAGTTTAGTCTATATGCTAAAGTTTTCCTGCTTCCTCTTCCCCCAGCCCCTAAGCATAACAAATCACAGGAAAATCCAACGGAAGAAAGTTTGACTAAATGATTTCTCAATTCATCACCAGACTACAGTTTCAATCTGTTGTTAGAAATTAAAAAACTGGACTGTGTTTGCGCTCTTCCCTTTCTATGTGAATAAAGGACAAATCAACTAAAATAAAATTTTGACCTGTCCTCTGCACAGGAATTAAAACTCCTTCATGCATGACAGAAAAAACTCTCTTTTTGCTTCAAGAAGCAGAAATTGAAAATGGACAAAGTACAAGTAGACAAGTATTTAAAACATGAGAGCCACAACAGGAGAAGGGGAAGAAGAGAAAAACAGATGAGAAACTTCAGCCTGTTTGGGACAATCAGTTAGGCACAGGCATCTTTTTCGAGGAAACATCTTTGAGTGAAAACAAATCAGTATGACTCTCACTAGACCTCACTCACCTTGTATCACCAAACACTGGAGCTTCCAAACGCAGCTTCAGGCAGGGCAATGAGTGCTGCCAGTCTCAGAACAGCTCATTTCTCCTTGGCACTCATTCCTGCAATTGTTCCTTCCTGAGATGAACCCATCATATGAGCGACACTAAAAAGCTCACCAGAATACCTTCCCCAAAGCCGTGCAGTCCCTGATTTCTGCTATTGCAAGTGAAACCAGGCTGAAAAGGAAGGCTCTCTTTGAAAATAAAGGCCATTTCTTTCCTTCTCTCCTTATTTTCATTGTGTCTTTGTCTTCCCCAGCTAGGACCATGTCCAGTGCTTGCCTCCAGCTCAGTGACCCTGCCATTCCAGTGTGCCATGTTATTTCTCCAGGGATAACATGCTTTCTCCTAAGCCACTATGGGATGAAGGATTCGGGGTTGCCCAAGAAAAAAATCTTTTCTTTCCCATCCTTTTTCATCATCATCCAGCAGCTCAGATAAAAGCCAAAACAGTATTTCCAAATAATTTTGCACATGCTGCCAATTTGTTGTATGCCAGTGTGGCTGCACAAGTGTGTGAGGATTGACTCTGCACCTCGAAACTGCATTTAATGTTCTCATACACCAGTGAATAGGCAATTCACTCACAAGCACATACTAAAATTACATTGAAAAAACCACATGAATTTGATTCAAAAGCAATTGAACAGGTGAACAGCCAGGTGCTAGCTGTGTGCAGCCCATGAGAAGAAACATGAAGCATCTTCTCAAATCCCTAAGTATGGATTCTACTGGCAAATGGATTTACAGGGGATTTTTTTTCCCTTATGAATTTATTCCTAAATTCAAAATAGCTATTTGTGATTAGCCACCAGTAATGTAGGATGCCTTTGAAATAACAGTTATTCTTTTCATTCCACTATGAAAAGCGCCAAGTGTAATTCCTTACACTTTTAATGAACCAAGTAATGGAAAAATTCTACTAACCTAAAGCATATTGCACTGAATCTCACCAACTCACTGATTCCAGCAAAGAATCCTTTCAATGACAGCTCAAAGTCATATAGCCAATCAGGCAAGAAAATTAAAGTACTTCTAAAAATCAGAGCCTGTTTTATGGTCTGTCAATTAACAGATGACCAAGTTCTTAAAACAGGGATTAAGAAAATTCACTGATTTGCTTTTAAAACTAAAAAGACTTCTTGTTGATTATATGAATGTCCTCCAGTATTTGACATACAAATCAAAAAGATTTGAACATCTTTTTACGACATATGACAGTTCAGGTCAGGTCCCAAGGAAGCAGGCTGTGAAATTCACATTGGTGACAAAAATAACTGGGTCTGTAGCACACCTTGGGAACTGCCAGAACGTATGATCCTTATGAAGAAGCATGATCTTTTTAAGCATGACTTTTGATGCCGTACAGCACTGCCCCATATGTCCAACCAAATGCCATTTTTAAACGCTGAGGATATATTTAGCACGACGTACATCATCGCACTGTCGTCATCTCATTGAACAAAGCAAAAGGCAGGATCCTGCTAAATGATGCATCCTCAGCTTGTGTCGAGAGCACAGCAGCGAACGGACTGCAACACCAACCAAGGCTAAAATGCAGCCAAGCAAGCTGAAGAAAGAAGATGGCATGATAGATATCAATGGATTAGAATTATGAAGTCAAGAATAAAGAATGGAAACGTAAAACACGCTGACATATGAACTATATCTGTTCCTGACTAATCTCTGCTCCCCTGCCATTCACAGAAGGCACCATCTGATCTCTCAAGTTCCTGCATGCGTGATGAGCTCTTGGCTCCAGCCCGGGCTGGTGCAGCCAAATCTTTGCGATTGCACCTGGGCAGGACAGAACACAAGTTATCATTTCCGACTGGCACGATCTCTGTGCCCAGAGTGACCCTGCAGGTCAACTCTATGCCTCATTACACCAGCCAAGAAATTAATGTACATCACCAGCCTGGTACAGCTTACTGTCATCTCAGCAGAAGCTTGCACCAGTTACCAAAATTCAGAACAAGTGATGAGGTTTTTCGATTTTTAAAAGCAACACTTAGTAAAGAATAAAATGGAACTGCTCTGGCAAAGAACCACAGATGTCCTTTGTTATTCTGTACTCAATGTCCATCACAACAAATCATGTGTTCATCTCACCTTCCTGCTAATAAACTGCCTTTCTGATGCTGGACTCTTTGGAGACTTATCAATGACTTTGTACTATTTTCTAAAGGATGAGACCCCCTTTCCCCAACAAACTCGAGTGCACAATCCTTTGCTACAAAGAGGAGTGTCAAAAAGCAAAGCCAACTAATTCAGCCTGCACTGAAGGACAGGAGCAAGCAAAACAGCTCTTGGCATGTACCTGAGTTTCGAAGTAGGCTTTAGAACGTGAGTTTTGTTCAGTTTTCAAGTAGGTGTAGAAGGTACCTAAAGACACACTTCAGAGAGATACTTCACCATCAGATACTGCTGATCAGTCCTGAGGGAAGCATTTCGTTCAGCATTTACCCACAACAATAACCAGACTTTGCATTGAGCAATATAAACAAAAATATTGTCTAGTAAAAAGCCAGCAGAGTGAACTGGTTTTAAAAGCAGGAGCTGGAGAAGAAAGTAAAGCACAGCCAGTGGTTTGTGCAGGAGTCCTTGACGCACTTCAGGTGCCCACAGCACACAGCCGCTGTTTCCTACACCTTCTGTTCAGAGCTTGAGACACACAATAACTTGTCCAAGCTGCTAAAAACCACCAGAGCAAACAGGAGAAATGCCAAAGGATGTGTGTGTTCTGCCTCTCTATCCTCTCCATTGCAAGAACTCCTTCACTAAGAAAAAGCAATTAAGCACTGGGGTTAATTTGGACCTGCAAAAAGTTGCTGCCAAATATAGAATCATTAAGGTTGGAAAACACTTCTCAGACTGAGTCCAAACATCAGCCTAAGAATTCCAGGTTCACCACTAAGCCAGGTCCCTAAGCACCACATCCACACAAAGCAGACCAATTCTCCAGATTCTTCCCAAGTTCACTAACATTTGGGGTCCCGTTTTTCCATTTTTTGCAAAACTGATAGATCTTTAAATGACATTTGAGTACTCCTCCACTGTTTTTAAATTTGGTTTCGGTTACCCAATAGGTTAAAACGCAGTAGGGGTGAACAGAGATAAGCAAAAGCCTCATTCCACAGGGATCAGTCAAAACATACAAATAAATGCAGGGAATAATAATTGAATTCATAGTACAGATGAGCAAGAATTGGATTCTGCTCTCAGCTACGATGATTGCCTAAAGACTTGACATTAAATGAAATCCCTTCTCACATAAATCCCTTTAGTCAGAAGACACATACACCTTTCAAAATTTATTTGGAGAGGAAGCGGTTAATTTTGTTTTATTCCTTGAATGTGCCAATTAAGACATTTCTGCTAAATAAGCAAGGCATTTTCAGTATCGATTTAGGGGATTATCATCAGCATTAGCTTGATGCACAGTTCATCCAGTTCTTCAAATCTAGCATTATCAAGCATTTATTAAAAAAAATTAAAAATCCGTACTGATTTTTTTATTGAATTTTTTCTGTATCAAGGAAGGGAAAATGCTATTTTTATAGAAATGTCTAACATAGCAAGTGGCACATCATGCATGCAAGCTCATTTTTGGAGACCAGCTCTGCCCAAAGGACAAGCCAAGTCACTCACTTGCTTCTCTGGGCAAATCTGTTCTCATCACCAAGAATTTGCTGGTCCATAACAGCTCACTGTGCTCAGCCAATCTGGGAGATCATGGACTCACAGAACCTTGGAATGGTTTGGGTTGGAAGGGACCTTCAAGATCATCTCATCCCACCCCCTGCCATGGGCAGGGACACCTTCCACTGTCCCAGGTTGCTCCAAGCCCCATCCAGCCTGGCCCTGGACACTTCCAGGGATGGGGGCAGCCACAATTTCTCTGGGCAGCCTGGTCCAGTGCTAAACCACAGCACATCAGATAATTCAGAAAATTTTATGATTTCATAGAACACATGTCTGCAGTGAAATATCCCCCCTGCTCTTTCTGAGCTGGTGGTTTCCTTTGCAAATGCTAGGCCTGCACTTGATTTTTAAGAAGATTTAGTACAGTGCCTAACTCTCCCACAGTTTGCTCAGAGCTCATGAATGTTGAGACTTCGGACATGCATGGGAAATCACCGCTGAGGGACAGGTTACCCACTACATCCTGTGCTACCTGCTTCTGTAATTAAACAAAACCTCGATTCCTTCCTAACAGCACTTGTACTGCAGAGTTTGCAGGGCAGCAGAGTCCCCAGAACTCCCACACCTACAGCTCTGATACTCCTCAGGGGACTCTGAACTCTGCTCTTCTTGTGAGAGAAAACCCAAACTACCAAAACAACTTTATATGGATACAGAAAAGGTTCTCACCCGCAGAGAGATGGCTGAGCCCTGCCCCAAGTGCCCAAGTCCCAGCACACCTGGGATGAAAGCCTTCCATCTCAATTCCTGCTTCTCATCATCTTGGCAATCTCTTCGCAATCTTTTCAAGGCTTCAGGGGTGAAACATCTGAATTTCAATTGGAAGAATATCTATAGAGCAAACAGGGGCTGGCAGCAGGGCAAAGAGAGGAAAATTTCTAATAGAAGACAAGTGGGAATGAGAGGATAGTCCGTTTAGAGATAGGTAACACTGTGTACCAGGTACACTGTCAGAAAAACCACCAGTGATAGCAGTAATTGCCAAATATACTAATTATTTCTGCCACCAAACAGCACAAATAACAAATGACTGAAAACTAAAGCACAGAATCTAAGCACAGGAATCATCTTCTGGTCATGACTGCCAGTTCCTTCAGATAACAAGGGCTGAAAATTTCAGGATACAGGAATAATTTCTCAGGAGTCAGACTGATGCCTGGGGCTTCAGACACAGAATATATTCACAGCAGGAAGGGTGGAAGGGCCAAGCACAGCTGACAGTCTAAGGCTCACAATTTCTTCTCCTGTAGCGCAAATATTTAGATCTGTTACCCAGAATGCCCAGACCCAGAAAAACATTTTTTGATTAACTGTGGCTTGATTTACTCTGAATCCAAATACATTTTCTCTTGTTAGACTATAAAACTGAACACTAAGAACACAACAGCACTGCAAGACAAAAGCACAAGCACTGCATGTACCATTACCTTGTATATATGCATTGTCTCTGTGTGCCTCATAGCATCAAGATGACATTTACTTTTCATCTCATTCTGGGAGGTATTAAATATTTAAACACTGCCAACCCTTCCATCCCAACTACAGCAAAGTGAGATGTCCCATGAAATGGACTTTCTCCTTCTCTAATCGGTTCTTTTGTTATCCCTTTGCTGAAGAAGCCTCCAAGTCATAAAAAACATCCTTTCTGAAGCACCCAGTCCTGTTTGGAGAAATTCCAGGATGCAGGGGAGCGTTTTACAAACAGGGGACACCACTGCTCTGAGAGCAACGTGCTGAGGTGAAACACTACTTCTCTGTTTGGACAATACTCTCCTATTTAATCACAGTAATTCAGAGCTGCCCATGCCACAGCAGAGGGAAATTTATCAAACCACTGATCCTCATTTTTAACTCTGACTGTATGTTTAGCATGAAGCTGTGTCAGGGCACGTTTAGGTTGGATATTAGGAAAAGGTTCATCACCCAGAGGGTGTTTGGGCACTGGAACAGCTCTCCAGGGCAGTGGTCACAGCACCAAGGCTGACAGAGCTCAAGAAGTGTTTGGACAATGCTCTTGGGCACATGGTGTGACTCTTGGGGCATCCTGTGCGGGGCCAGGAGTTGGACTCAGTGATCCTTGTGGGTCCCTTCCAACTCAGGATATTCCATGACTCTATACACACCATTCTTCCTGCTTCGTTCTACGTATCTCTGCTAGCCAGACCATGCTGACTTCCAAGCCTTTTCCATGCCCCTCCTGCAGATCTGAGGAGGCACAAAAAGCACTTCAGAACCTTTCTTTTTCCCAATAGAATATATCTAATTTGTCCTCTTGCCCCTGCAGATGCACATGCCATCAGATAAGGACTCTTCTTTACCATCTTCTCAGGCCATCAACAAAGAAATTAATGCCAAAATTCTTACATTTTATATGAACTTTTACTGGAAAGAGGTTCTGAAGCACTTTAAGCACTTCAAAGTGATTGCATAAACTATAAAACAAATTCTGCCTTTGCCTTCATAAAAGGGAAAAGTTCTGTTTCTATAATAAGAGTCCAGGCAGAAACCATGGTGACATGATGAATCCCAAGGCTTGGATGCAACACGTAGAGGACAATTAAATGTCTCTGAAGAAAAGACACCCTCATCTTCTCTTGGGAGCACCCCTGTGTCCACAGGGAAGTTAAAACAAAGCCTGCTTACTTCATTCAATCGTTGCTGAATTGTGGAATACACAAAGAGGTGCTTGGATAAATTTTGAGGAGGAAGACCCAATTCTCTGGGCATTTAAGGACTTTGAACAGTCTTGTTTTGGGTTCCTGATTCTAATATGTTTTAAAAAATCACAATTTTTAAAATAAGATTGAAATGAAAAATGAGAAGCCTTTGGTTTCATTTTTAAACATTAGTTAAATTGCCTGATAGTCTGAAGTGCTGGGCATTCAGCAACTCCCAAAATACTGTTTGGCACTGTACGGAGCATAATTTCTATATGAATTCAGGAACAGAACTGCACAGGGTTAGGTTTTGGGTGAGCTTTGTTTAAATCCCTTGGCAACTTCACTGTATAAAAGATTTCTACCATTTGTAATTCAGCACTACAGTATTGGTAACACTAATTTATATTAATCTGTTAATGTAAACCTATAAAGTCCAATGCTTCTAGTGGAGTCCTTACGATTAACACTCCAGTGTAACATTTCCGAAATTTGAAGTCAGTTTGGGGCTGCCTTCCATACCAGAAAATCATTCAGGCAAAGCCAAATAACACAATAAGATCAATATTTGAACTAAAAAAAAAACCTCAAACCAAACCAAAACGAACACCAAACCAGAAATAAAACATACATATTTACCAAAAAACCATTAAACAGCCTGTTGAAATGGAGGCTCCAGGGGTTGTTGCCATCTACAAATTGCCTTATTTAGGATTAGCTGATACACAAAAAAGACTGAAAACTTGCCTGAAGAAAGGATATTTTAAATGGATTTAACTATTCATGTGAACACCACCTTTTGAAAAGCACCAGTTTGTGTAGGAGTAAACATGAGCAATATGACAATTTTACAGTTGGACTCAATGATCTTCAGGGCCTTTTCCAACCTGAATGATTCCATGATTCCATGACCGGTGGTGTGCAGCTATGGTGCTTCTCCTCAGCTGGCAAAGACACAGAGCCAACACAGTCCTCAGCATCGCCACTTATGGGAACGACACTGAAGCACAGCAAAGACAGAGACACAACTCTTAATTAGCTCTGTGTTATTGTCCTGTTAACAAAGGTGATAAACCCCAACAGAGAGGGGAAAGAAGCTGTTTCATACAGACAGGTACCAAACCTCCTCTGCTCCTTACTTGGCACCCTGGGTCTCTGGGCTTGTTCCACATTTAAAACACCAATTTCATGATTCTGTAGAGAGCACTGAGGATCATTTTTAAGAAGTACCAACAAGCTGTATTCAGTCCTTAATTTTTGGCACTGATGTGAAGCCTCCATTTGGTGATGCATCTGCAGTGCCAGGGAGGTGTTTGAAAGGTGGGAGAAAGGGTGCTTTCCCTCCTCCAGCATATGCTGCGATTATTTGGTGATTTCAATACACATTCCAAACACCAGCTGTGGTCAACGGGACCTTCTGTTTCTGCGCTGTGTTGTGTTTCTGTGTGAATTGCTGAAGCTCAGGAAAAATCTCAGAATCACAGAATGGTTTGGGTTGGAAGGGACCTTAAAGATCACTGAGTTTCATTCCCCTGCCATGGGCAGGGACACTTTTCACTACCCCAGGCTGCTCCAAGCCCCATCCAGCCTGGCCCTGGACACTTCCAGGGATGGAGCAGCCACAGCTTCTCTGGCCACCTCTGTCAGGGCCTCACCACCCTCACAGGGAAGAATTTCTCCTTGACATTCTGATCCAAATCTCTCCTCTTTTAGTTTAAAGCCATCCCTCCTTGTCCTGTCACTCCAGGCCCTTGGCCAAAGTCCCTCTCCAGCTCTCCTGGAGCCACTTTAGGCACTGGAAGGGACTCTCAGGGATCCCTGGTGCCTTCTCTTCTCCAGGCTGAACAGCCCCAGCTCTCTCAGCATGAATCCACAGTGGAGGCTCTCTCCAGCCACCTCATCACCTTCATGGCCCATACCACACAACACAGCTGAGCTCCACGGAGGGACATTATTGGTGGGTGGAATTCATGCTCAGATACACAGATTTTTACAAAGCATGTATTTTACAACATCCATTGTACCTTATGGAACTGTCAGGAGTAAAACACCTACAATACTTTTTTCTAACATTAAATATTCTATATGGTCTTACTGGGCTAATTACCACTGAAAAGCATAGCAGCTATGTCCTAGAAAAAATAGGTTAACTTTTTAAAAGCTTTAGGCTCAATCTGCTTTACATGCTTTTGTTGCACTTTGTTTCTAAATAGGCAAAAATAAAACTTGTCCTTTTTTTTTTTTCTGGAAATTATGGTAGAAACTTTATCCTGTTTCCTTTTGTACTGAACACTGTAGATAAATAGCTGGAGAACAAATAAAAAGAAAAGAAATAATTCATCCTGTGATCCTGGATTCTGCTGACACCAAACTTTTTCTAAGAATATGCATTTCCTACTCACAGTACTGTTAATTCCTGCAGCACTCTCATGTTTTGTTCATTAACTTCCTTTTAGCACTACTGTAGAGTTGGAAAAAAATATGCAAATGGAGCAGAAAACAGAGCAGGGACTGAAGAAGTTTGTTAGTTTAACATGAAGCTCCAGGAGCAATAACATTTTCAAACAAATGCAACACAAAATCCTCCCACACTTCAGTGTAACAATCAATTTGTTTGCCCAGAGAACTTCTAAAGCTCTCATAAAGGAAGAAAAATAAGACAGACACCTCAACAACATCGGGAGACAGAAATCCGTAGCAAAAACTCCCTACAGCAAACTGTAGGCAAAAAAGAAAGCTTCCAATGAAAAGACCATAAATTCATTTAAAAACAGTAATTAGCATTCCTGTCCGTATTTCAGTAACACTGACCCCTTTTGCATGAGTTTTCATGCAGGAAATACTCCAAATAAAGTACCAAAGTCGTGGTTTTTTTGCAAACGTGTACTCAAAGAGAAGATTTTCTGGGAAAAGCTGGAAAGCTGCAGGAGCTCGGAATGCCCCAATAGTACCTTATTTCAGAAGCAATCCACCCTATCTCATCCCCAATGCATGAACTGCACAGTAAAACTGCGAATAAGACAACACTTCTATGCATGTACCTGCAAATTCAGCCATTTTCACAGCAAGAATAAATGAGCACATGGACACATTTGAGAGAAGGAGGGAGAGGACTTTATAGACATACAGAAATAAATTACAAAGAAAGCCATGAGGGGTGAAAAAATCACCTCTGATACTAGAACCTGTGCCCTGTTTCCCTTAAATAAAACTGCCTGCAAAGACATATTTCATTATAAATTCTACAAGTTTAAAATAAATAGCTTCCCTGAAAAAGAAATCTTTATTAAAGACAGATGCTCTGCAGATGCATCAGTGCCCGTTCATTTTTCTTCCTTCTAATTAAAAGACCATTCTAACTCCTGGTTGAGTTTTTTTTCCTCTCCCAGCACAGTGTATTCCAGAGGGCTGCGATAGCACGACTTTGCACACACATCCCAACAGATTCCACATCTGCCCAATGGTAACTTCGTCTCAGATTCCAATTCACTCCATAATGGATTCCATGGCAGAGATTCATTCAGCTGATTTCCATAATGACAACAGCAGCTGAAAAGAAGCACTTGCCTACTAAATGGAAATGTGACATCAATATTAAGGTAAACATTCGAGTCTGTTGAATACTTTATTGGCAGCCGCACTATTTTAGCTTCAAAATAAATTTTCCCCAATAGCAGCTTTTATTTCATTTCAAATCCATCAGCTCTTCTGGATGCTAATTCCCAGAGCTGCCCCTTCAAGTTTTTAATCTTATCTTCCTAGTGTGCAAGCGCTGCAGACCAGCACTTTTAAACACAATAACACAACAGTTTTTGAAAGCTATATAAATCGTGTGAAAGACTATCCTATTAATTCCCTTTCTCATTACCAATTTTTCTCTTTTATTTACAGGGCTTGGGGACTGGAAATTCAGTTACTCCGAGGGAAGGAAGAACTTCAGTTTCACTGGGACCTCCCCTCTGGCTCTTGACATTTTCAGAAACCTGTTGGACAATACCATTCGGGTTAGCCCAGACATGGAAATTATGCAAAACCTAAACCAGATCAATTTGAGCTTGCAGCTCTCAGATAACGACTTTGTGCTCCAGGCATTTTACAGCTACACCAGCAAAACAAGATATCTATCTTCAGAGTATCAGACTGGTAGTACTAAAGAAAACCCTGGCTGGAAAACAGGGTGGTAAACTGATTAAAGAGCATCAGAGGGTAGAGATGCAACTCGTTGTTTTATTCTGCTCACCAGGACCAAGATCTTTTTGCCAGGTGGGAAAGAAATGATCCTGTGAGCTGTAAATAGACAACTTTCCTGGTTTAGATGCAAACATCTGCAAGTAACAGACACAGAGGAACTGAAAACAAATATTTATTAGATAATTACCAGAGTGCAAGCCTAGTGTTTTATGGGACTTTTGTTTTTTAAACATTAATTCTCCGAGGAGGGAAAAGGATTAAGATGATGCCGCATGGCACTAATAAGCCACTGCTGAAATGTTTTTTTTATCTTCTCTGAGTTAGAAGGACTGATCTAAGTATCTGGAAGTTATGAATATTAAAGATAAACTAAAAAATTTGTCTGTAAAGCAGCAAATTCTTGCTGATAATGTAACCTTTGCACCACTCTAATCTGGGCCATAAAATTCCACCAGCCATCTGGATCAGGATTTCCCTAGGCCAGCCTCTTTTTCCCTCTAGTGGTGCAGTGGCAGCTGGAAACACTCTAAGAAAAGAAGATTTGCATCTCTCCAAGCCCCATTAAAAGAGATGTCACACATGAAAACTCTGTGCTTGCCCCCTCAAAATAAAAAGCTGATTTTGCTGCTATAGATTATCTCACAAATAACAACATCTGCATGGTCAATGTACACCACCAAATGAGCTCCACCAGCTCCCCCAGCCTCTCCTATCCCCATTTGAGACAGTGTCCCCATCCCATCCATCTCCCTGAGCTCAGACATCAATGGCATTCAGTGCCACCTAGACACTTCTGGAATTTCACAGGCTCCAAAGTTTCTTGCCTGCATCCCATCCAAAAATAAATCTTCAAAGATATGAGTACCCTTGAGCTGTGCTCAATTCCTCCTTGTCACACATTTGGTTTGCTCAGAGAATTAATTGGCTTTGTGGAGCATGAAGAAACAGAAATGGCAATATGTACCTCAATTAGACTCTATTTTTAAAATAATTTTTAAACTTCATAAATTATGAGACTTTAAGGACTTTAACAAGTTTGCTGGATTCACTTTGATCAAACAAGGTTAGGGACTCATTATACCGTGCATGCAGCTGTTTAACAATATTAAAATACACCACCAAGTCAATCTTTCTCTAAGTGACTTCGCATCACACAGCGAGCAGATCTAAAAAAGCCCTGTCATTTGCAACTGGCAATCATCATTCTGGTAGCACTGTAAGAGGCTTTCTTAATTCCACTGGCGTTTAAATTCATGAGCCAAAACTCATCATAAATTGTCTTTTATGGCTGTCAAGAACAATGATGTATATTCTCTTATTTAGCTTTTTGTGACTTACTGGGATCCTCTGAGTGCCTGGGAAGTGTTTGCTTCACTGAACAGTAGATTGAGACTCTCCTATTTTTATGTTGGAAAGACACAGCACAGAAAGGAACAACCTTAGAGCCTGCAGTCAGAACCCACTGGCTCTTGATAAGCAGCCTTACATCAGCTCTTAATTATTTTTATAGAAATTCTAATTATTAGAAATTTTTAGCATGGCAAAAATAGAGGGTGAATGCTCCAACTCCGAAAGAAAATGCCACCTCCTGCCAGAAAATCGAGGCTGCTTTGCCATGCTCTGCCAGGGCCTAAGGGGATTACAAATGGACTGAGGAGGAAACACACGATGTGTCACTGATAAAATAATCTGGCATTACAAAAGGACCGGTAGCTACAGCTCCACCGAGAGATCAATAAATGTGGAAATAGCAGCCTCTTTAGAAATCATTGCTTTCCCTCCAATATGTGGTGACAAACTCTGTGACAGCATTTACTTCATGCTATCAGCTTCATTAAATAAAGCAGCCTGTCCTCATCCACCCACAAGGCCAACTCCAGAAGTCTATGGAAAATATTGATTTTTCTTGACTACGTTCAGGTCAACGATGCAATGCAATAAAACAGCTTAAGACAACTATTCCCTTTCCAGCTCGTAATTAGAGCCCTGAAACCCTGATCTAGGTCTTGGTCTGGGATCTCTTGACAATTCACTTTGACCTTACGCAAGCAGATTTCAACACTGGGGAACTTGCTGCTTGCTGTAAAATGAGCACAGTTAACTTCTCTCTGAAGGCTGGCTCGCTGGCTTTGAGACTTTTTGCTCTTTTAAGTTTTAATGATGGGATAAAATCCATTTCAGTTTGAGTTTGTTGGATAAAATGCATCCTCAAGTGAAATCATTACATGGGAATGGTTATGCACCTGAAGATCCATGCCAGGAGCTGAGCATCCCTGTATGTGCAGGAGGAGGAAAAGGCTCTCCAGGGCACCATTTGCAGAAGCAGTGGAAGGAGTTTTTCTTGCACCCCTGGGAGGACCCACATATTTTCCTGAAAAGGATGAAGTTTTGAACAGCAAAGAGACATAGTTAAGAAAGTTAAACCCAAAAAACAAGAAATAACCATCTCAATTTTTAGTTTTAGGTAGGACACAGAACTATTTCCCGGCTATAGGAAGGACAAAAATCAGCCTTTTTCTGCTATCTACTATATATATCCTATATATACTGAGTGAAGGATGGAGCCCCAAGGAATCAGCAGAGATATCAAAGCTCATTTTGCCAGATCTTCCATATGGCTTAGAACCATCCTCAAGGAACAGACACAGAACATCATCATTTTTTTTCTTGTTGGATTATCTGATCATTCTTTGATTTTTTTCCCTATTAATAGTGAGCATGTATAAACATCACTTTTTCTTCACTCCAGACAGCAGCTGATAGCTGAGGTAGGTGCACCTCACAACAGCTACACACAAAAGTAAAAAAATTAAAAATTTTTTAAAAAAAACAACTTTAGGTTCTGAAAGATATTAGTATAGAAACAGTTCTATGTTTTAAGAGAAGAAGTAGAAAAAAATTGCTCACCTCTCCAACAGTGTTAGTCTTTTATTGCTCTGCAAATTTAGAGAGTGACCTATGGGGAATTCCTATGTGATTCCAAAATTTGGAGGAGAATCCTCTTCATCCTGAAGTCATGCTCAGACCAGCCTCAACCACAGAATCAAGGGTTCCTGACTCTCCAGAAGAGGACCAGGCAAACATTATAAATTCAACCTGTTTCACTCACCTTCCTCATGCTGTCTGCTTCAATTTTTCGGACAAGAACCTGAGTTTCGTGGCATTTCTGTTCCAACCTCTTTCTAGTTTAGGAGCTGAATGTTGAAGGCATAGCAGTGGGCTTTTATGAAGCATCAAGCATCCTTAACTACCTCGCACATAAAAGATACACAAATTCACACAAAGTCCTTGAGACACTTGGAGTTTGAGGCTCAGCTTTGAACCAAGGAGAGCTATCATCTTGTTTCCCATTTCTGAGAGTACAGCCCGTGACAGCAGAGTGCTGACTGTTCTTGCTTAACTCTGTGATTTCAAGGTGATTTACTTTTTTTGGGCACTGCACACCCACCTGCTGAGAGTTAAACAAAATTTCCATCTTTCTTTACTGTTTGGGTAATCACATAGCTCTCAAAGGAACTATGGTTTATACATACCAAAAATATCCAGCCTATCACATGAAAGTAAATCCTGTTCCCTCTCTTCCTTATGGAAAACAGAGTAATAAAGGGATGGGTTTTGAGTCCTAATGTTGGTGCAAACTCTATGTACTTTTTCAGTTTTGGCTTTATATTTTCCCAGCAGCTGCATCCCAAAAATTGTGCGCATGATCTACACAGAGTCTCAAAAATATTTTGAAGACAAAAATGCTATTTAGTAGTGAAGTATCAAAAATACAGAAATTTTAATCTTTAGATCCGATTTTTGTTAGATAGGATACAAGATGCACATTCAGGTTGTTAAACTGCCTCTTCAGGATATATTTATAGGATTTGTATGAGCAAATAAGAGTTACGGAGCAGCAGAGAGCTTCATTCCCATGGAAAAACACCTGCTTCTCCAGCCAGTGGAAAAAGGCACTTACTTGGGCTCTTGTGAAATCTCGTGGCCCACACTGGGCTGCCACTGCCTCATTTCATAGCTCAAGTCAACGCCACCATCCAAAAAGTGACAGGAATGCAATATACAGACATATATAATACAGTCATGGAGTGGTTTGGGTTGGAAGGGACCTTAAAGCTCATCTCATTCCAGCCCCCTGCCATGGGCAGGGACACCTTCCACTCTCCCAGGGTGCTCCAAGCCCTGTCCAGCCTGGCCTTGAACACTTCCAGGGATGAGACAGCCACAGCTTCTCTGGACAGCCTCTGCCAGGGCCTCCCTACCCTCCCAGGGAAGAATTTCCTCCCAGTATTGAACCTAACCCTTCCCTCTGTCAGTTTGAAGCCATTCCCCCTTGCCCTATCACTTCATGCACTTGTCCAAAGTCCCTCTCCAGCTCTCTTGGAGCCCCTTTAGGCACTGGAAGGGGCTCTAAGGTCTCCCCAGAGCCTTCTCATGCCAGGCTGGACATTCCCAACTTTCCCAGCCTGTGTGACCCCCAAAGGCAACTTCAATCTTGTTCCCTGTGCCCAGGCTGCCACAGCGGTGTTGTACCATGGACTGATTTAGAATTGAATGATTCTAAATCTCTCATAGAATGATTGAACCACAGCAGCAGCAAGAGCACACAGACAAGAACTCCTTTTCCATCTCCAAACCACAAGTGCTGTCTGAATGTGGCCTTTTGTACCACTGAAAGAGCTCTGAGAGATCCACCAGGACTATATAATCTTCAGCAGTGAGAAGACACAGCTTGGTGACACAACACAATCCCATTGTAAACGAAGTGCTTTTTGGTTCCTCACCCTGCAGGGACTGACACCCCCACGCTGTAAAAACTCTTTATGTCCTCGTGCAAACAAGACCATTTCAACTTTCAAAGGAGATGAGATTTAAAATACAGGACTAAAAAAAAAGTTTTGTTTCTATCACGTTACAACAGGCAGCTCTCAAAACTGTTCAGAGCAGCAAATGGCTACCAGCAAAAAGAAAGCAGAGAGAGAGAGAAATAAAACTGCATCACCTAATGAAAGAGCAGCTCCTAAGTCTCTCCTTTTTGGGTGCTTTCACCATAACTTGTTGCCATGAGCATACTAAGCCCAGAACATTGTTTTCATGTTGATATGGAAAAAAACCTTCATAAAGCACTACTCATAACGTAATGACAATGTACCCAGCTTATTAAAACTGTCCTTTTACTTAGCTTTATGAAATTGCAGGAAAATCAAGAGGTCTTGAATACAAACACAGTTCAATGTACCACACTGCAAGCAGGAGAAGCGCAGCAGCAAAAACATGAACATGCTGAAACATGAACAAAGCTGAATATTTTCTTTAAACCCATCAGGATTTGAAACTGATTTTAAAAAGAAAAGGTTAATATTTGATGAAATTTGAAGCAATTTGAATCAAAAGTAGAAGCTGTTGCAGAAAAGGCTGGTATATAGAATCTCTTCATTATTTGTCTGCAGAAAGCAATAGGATTTTGTGAATGTCCCCTGGCTTACAGTGCTGGAGGGATTTTTATCACCATACTTTTCCTTCTGGTTTGTTGTGTGCCATTAAACCCAGTGATGTTAAATGGGTGTATGAAAGACATGAAGTCTGGTATATGGGGTGCCAAAGCAGGCAAGAAAAATGAGGAAAATAAGAATGTGTGATGGTTCAGCTCAGGTCCTTCCGATCAATGGAAAGTATCAAAATAATAATAATAATAGCAGCCTTAATTACGACAGTCATCTTCATATATTACACAGCTTGACAAAGACCACTAAAGGACAATCGGGGGAAAAAATCAGCATCACAGCTGGAAACAATCCTTCCAACAGGCTGCTGCACCAGGCTGGCCTATACCAAAAAAAATTAAAAAAAAAAAAAGAAAAAAAAAGAAAAAGTCTGAAACTTTGTTTGGATTCTGGNTTATGCTGAGGGAAATGCAAATAACAACTGACTTTTATGAAATTTTAAAAAAGTAAGTGTTAACATGCAAACACAACTAAGACTATTAAATGCTTCAAGATCTTCTGTGTTGTCACTTGTCACTCAAATGCAAGCTGCCAGAGATGTGGCCATGCTTGCTCTCAGCAAGTCTTAAGCTATTATTTGAAGGAACTTTTAAAACAGAGTCTTTGGAAGATCTCTCAGGTTGCTAAATTCCAGCATGATGAGGCTTAGGAGTTCTTTGTTTTCCTGTTCTCCCAATTATCCTTCGATACTTTCCTGTACCTCAGTGTGTGGTTTCTGAAGAAAGGGTAAAAATGAAAACTTTCTATTGCTCCTTTTTCTATCTTCTGCAGAACCTGAAACATAACTTCACCATTTTAAAACTAGATGTTAAATTTGTAAACCTTACTACACATTCCTGCTTCCACTGCTAATTAACAGCTTAAAATAAAGACATCCATGTTCTGCAACTCTGCTGGAACACAATTATAGAACAAAACGGCGTAGAAAAGCCAAAGTTACTGAGACAAGATGGTACCAAAATTCAAAACCAAGCAGGAAAGCAACCAGCAATGACAACTTTCTTATGAAGAAAATACCTAGTGGGCAACTGAAGCTCAGAAGATGTTTTCGGGACCAAAAAGAGGATATATATTGGAAGGAGAGTAAAAAATAATTGGAAATTGGTGGTAAAATGAATCAAAGCAAAGGAACAGCTCTTAACAGCATTAAACCCTTGTGCTTCAGTTTAGTTCTATCGTACATAACTACGAAAATCAGATTGAATACTTATAAGTGAACTGGAAAAGCAACAGTTTTGCTGTGCCTTTTCCATTTAAAATCATCACATTTCAAGAAGTGGTTCAAGGATGGAAGAAGTCTCACGAAAAAACCTAAAACCTTGAAAAAGAGGAAAGAATCAATCCAGTCATCCTAACGGACAATGACAAACCCAACAACTTTCAGGCTGATAGTTCTGCCAAATATTATTTATGTGCATAGAAGTAAAAGTTACATCTTTTTCTCTATGCAGCAATCTCAAAAACACTCAAAAGCACTCACTGGCTTTGGGCCAGGGTGTTACACTCACGGATTTAAGGACTAAGAAGTTCAAAGACAGCACCTGGCAGCCCAGGACTCAGCTGAAGTGAGAAGTGCCTCAGACAGGGGAGAAGCTCTTGCTACTGATACTTAGCTGCATTCATCCACTGAGGGCTCAAATTCCAGTTTTCTCAGCTATCAGGACAAGAATCAACAAGACAGATAATACCATCCAGGGGAATTTAAAATTTAGCAGCATGATTTGAATAGTACAACTATTTAAGAAGCAGAATGCTAATATACAACATACGGTCAAGTTGTGAAAACTCTTAAAACCCCATGTTCTTCCTCTTTCCTCAATGACTTTTTTTCCTTCCCCTGTTAAAAAAATTCTCCCTGAGGCCTTGTGTCCTATGTCATTTCCCTCACCTTTGCCCTAATCCCTTGAAAGACACTTTTGCTGGTGAAATCTGTTATTTCTAGGAAAGAGTGAGGGACAAGAAGAGAGGAATGCAGAGGAAGCACAGCCCCCAGTGCTGGGGCTGAGGCAGTCACTGCCACAAAGTGAAGGAGCAGAACTCCAGTGCTGCTCACTGGGCTGGAAGGTTTTCCTTTGTGCTTTATATTTCATCTTCTTAAGCAAGGCAAGCAAAGTTCTCAGGAACATCACTGATGTGGAGCTCCATTTATCCAGCACTGCTGCGTGTCCTTCTGGAGCCTCGTGGTTGCAAAGCTGATGAAAATGAGGGAACTCGGAGTTAGGGCCTGAAAGGACCAATTTCATTCTGGTTTCTGCAGCTCCCACGTGACAGTGGGAAAGGAGAATTAAAGGAAAACAGACTTCTCCATTTCCTGAAGCTCGAATCAGAACCAAGTGGAACTCAGAAGTGTTTTTAATCAAACATAGTACTATATCTCCTATAAAAGTGACCTGGGAGACGTCTACTCCAACTTCCTGTATTATACAGAAGAGTCACCATCTTTGGAATGCTCAAACCGCAAGTCTACCAAACAATCTGATTAAGAGATAACTCCAGGATTTTTCACAGAATAATAAAATGTTTGTTTGGGTTGGAAGGGACCTCAAAGATCATCTCATTCCAACCCCGCTGCCATGGGCAGGAACACCTTCCACTAGACCAGGGTGGCTCCAAGCCCAGTCAGCCCTGGCCTTGAACACTTCCAGGGGTGGGGCAGCCACAGCTCCTCTGGGCACTTTTTGGTTTACTCCACAGATTTGAAAATCAATTACCTCCTCTCCCATACACATGAATTACGGGGAATGGGTAATCTCTAAACACAGTGGAAAGGCAAGTGTTTATTTTGGTAACTGATGCTCCACACGAGAGCTGGCTAAAAGAAGTCCTCTATGATCAAGCTCAGTGTTTTGATATAGACCTTTTCTTTTCCTTTTTTTTCTTCTTTTTTTTCTTTTTTTTTTTCTTTTTTTTTTTTTTACTTTTACCTGATATGAGTGTTCAAGTGCAGCAGGGCAAAGGTGATGCTGTTGGGTTGCCTGTACAGGTACAGGCAACTCCCTAATTTCTGGAAAGCTGTAAGACAACACTGGGCTACTTTTAACACAAATTCAAAGGCAAACTTATGTTATTTTTGCTGAAAGTACTGCAGCATGTACCCAGATATAAAAATAATTTGCTGTTCAGCTTCTTACATAAATTGAATAATAACAGCTAAATTATTTCTAAATCTTCCATTAAAACCCTCCATTGTCTTTCAAGGCAGTTTTTTTAAATGTCTGAGCATTATTAAATGTCTCAGCACCTGCTTTTTTCCTTTAGACTTTTAGATTTAAAAGCAAGCTTCTGGTAATGTTTTATTCAAATGTCAAACAGTTCTATGTGTTGTTCCATAATTAAGCAAAATTTAATACTGGGTAATTAAAGTATTAGGTTGCTGAACATTGAGCTTCTCCCATATCATATTTTCAAATAAACAGAAATTCTAAATAAATTCTTAATTGAGGAGCAAGCTGCACAGAAAGCCAGTTTCCTCTTAACACTTAAAGTTACTTTTCCAAAGTTTTGCTAAAAGAATGCCAATCTAATTCTTAGGCTGATACACTTCCAGTATAAACACTGCATCTTCTCTTACAACTTTCAGATGTTAAAAGTTATTAAATACAATTATTAAAAACCAGACCACTGAAGCTGAGGTGCAACACAGGTCCTTGACAGAACAATGGCTTCTGCTATTCTGCCTCCATCCTTTTGTCAGTCGCAGCCATTCAATCACACATAAATACACCAAATCCAGCCAAATGACAGATTCAGGTTTTACTTTTTACCTATTTTCACAAACTTTTGCTTCTAGCAGAAAGATAGGTAAACACTTGGAAAAAAAAGAAATCAGTCAGTATTCAACATGTTTGTGTACATGAGAAGTCATTGTTTTAGATGTTTTTATTTGAAGTGCTGTTTCTCCACTCTGCTGATGAAATCAATAACAAGATGGCACAACTGTGACAGATTTTTAAACAAGCCAGTAATGGCAGGGTTTTTATGTTTTTTCCTCTACATTTAAAAAGTAAGACTAAGAAATACTAAAATTCAAATCAAATACATTATTATGAAAATAAGATTTAATTTCAGTGAGCTATTAAACATACAGGAAGTCAAGGAAGAAGTTCTGGTCATTAAAAAAATGAAATATTAAAAGGAATAACCATGTTATCTTCTGTACCACACGAGAATAATACTCTGTCAGCAGTAAATAAAAAAGAAACTAAGAAATTTTCTGCCTTCTGCTTGCACAGCTTTGGTTAGACACAGAAATCAAGGTGTGGGCTGAATTTCACTGAATCAGTGAATTTATACTGACAGAGCTGAATGGGAACTATATTCCTGCAGGCTCAGCTATTTCACCTTCTCTAATAATACCTGTAGACCACTGAGTTGTTGACATATTTTTTCTCAGTATTAAGAAATGCTGACGATAAGGATAAACATATATATATATAGATGATAAAAATTTTAATTACTTCCCCTATATCACTTCCTTACATATTTCTCTTACATTATGACATCTCTCCTGCAAGTTATTTTTTTTTAAAGCTCATTTTTCATTCAGATTGCACCTCTTCTCAAAGTAATTTTTTTTTTTTTTTAAAAGGCAGATCTCCAATATGAACATTGTTAGGGCTTGGGTTATCTAACTTTTTATACTCATATGATACACACAGGACTAAGAAATGATCCATTTTTGGCAGCACACTCTCTGTATCACATACTAACGTAGCATCAGAATATGGAATAATAACAACCTCGAATGTAGCTTTTCATTGTTATTCCCTACAAGCACAGTGAATCCATTTGTTTCAGATTCTTTGTGAATTGGACTCAATATGTTGCAAAACAGCCCTGAAAAAGCCTCAAGTTAAATTGCCTAAAGTAAATAAAGAAAAGCAAATTGCTTTAAATTCTTCACCTCTGCACTTCCAGCAAAAACACAAGCTCGTAGGTTGCGCATATTGCCAAGTGTCTTTTCACAATAATCAGTTTCAGAGGAATTGGAGGTAAAAAAAGATTAGCAGGCTCTTGCATCCACTCCCTTGAAATATTAACAACTTCTGGATATTTTCCAGTGTTTTCAGTCAGAGGAGAGAGAGTCCCATGTGGGATTTGGGTCAGTTTTGTTTCAGACGGTCGGGACGGAGATGAGAGATCTCTGAAGTTTGGTCTTAGAGTGTGAGGTTTATTGTGAAATGGCGTGGGTGTAGGGGACCTGCTGGGAGCTGCCAGACACAGCTCAGAGCAGGTCAGAGAGGTAAGAGAGAGAGAGAGAAGAAAGAGGATCGAAATAATCCATGGTTGCCGTTTACAATACAATAAATCATCTTCTGTGCTGAATATTCTAATTTTCACTAACCAATCTAGAGCAAGCTACAAATCCTACAACATTTACAGACAGCCTATGAGAGTCATTGCATTACCATACAGCGTTATATTTTAAACTCTAAAAACTGCTTTTTGGACCCTCTGCCAGGTTGGTAGGGTCTGCTCTGACCCTTGGACCTGCCTGCAAGCAGAGGGTATTGTTTAATCAAAAGGGGATTACCTTCAGTGGCCATACCATTGTTTTCCAGTTGTTCAGTACCTGGGGTTTGGTATCTCAAAGCTTGTCTTCATTTCAATCTCACTTATAGTTTCCATATTCTCAGCATCTTTTGCCAGGTGATCATATTTATAAGCCTTTCCTATTTCATCTTCCCCAACAGTCCCACACATTTGGCCATGGAGACCACTGCTAAAGGTGACTTTTCATGAACCAGCTGGTGCCTTCCTACCAAAGTGCTTAATCAAAATCCTGCCTGGGGGTAGGATTCAGCTCAAGAGCAAGACATCTAAATTTGGTCAGCTGCAGCTGGGTCTGTCCACGTCCAGTTGGTGTCTGCAGCCCCACGGAATGGAGATGGAGCTGCCAAAGCTGATCACTGCAGGAGGAGGAGGAGCTCCTGGGAACTGCTGTACCACCTCCAGCCTTTCACTGATATTCAGCAGGCACTGATCATGCTAAACACTCCTTTTTAGGATATATCATAACATATATATCAAGTATATTGCAACTTTTGCACGCTTAACAGCATAACCTACCCCATCATGCATTTGACAGTTTTAATTGCTAACAGTTTTAATACATTTTCAAGTGCTTCAGAAGTATTTTATTTCTGGCAGCTTCTCCCACTCTTCAGTCTGTACATTGACCAACATCAGGCAATAAATTTGGACAGTGGCCATCAAACATAAGAAGGAGCCCAACCTATTTGGATTCCCACCTGATTATTCTCTTGCTGGTAGATGTAATGCTCATTAATATACCCCCTGCAATTCACATTACATGTCTGAGAAAACCATTTTACTTCCCACTCTTCCACTTGCATAAGAAGCCACAACTGAACACCTTCGAAGAACAGCTGACACCTTGTGGAAAACTTTAAAAAAACATTCCATTTGGTAGGAGTTTTCATCACGTCAAATATGGGGTTTTGTTGGCTTATTCATGATGTATAACATCAAACTACTTGTTCAGGCAACACATCTTTTAAAGGTCCTTTTCTCAAAGAGAACAGTGGTTTCTACAGCAACCAGATGTGAAATCTTAACTCTAGGATTAGCACATAAATAAAGCAAAGTGTGAAGGAAAAAAGGTTCCTTTCTACCATAAAGAACCAGAGAAAAAGAAGGTCTAGTGAAAGAGCTATACATAAATATAAAGTTTCGGGAACTTTATCAGCTACATCAATTTACCAAAAATTTATTCAGCAGTTATATTGAATCGTAAACATCCTCATCCTGTGTGCAACAAAATTTCCCAAAGTCTGTTCTCGTATCACCTTCATTTCATGGGTCTTCATACCTCAATATTTTAATGCCTTTCTTCCTGATTCTCCCCTTTTCTTTTCGGCATAACTAAGCAGAGTCAAATCTCTCTGGTGGTTCCAGTGCAAGACCAGAGTAAAACATGGGGGAAAAAAACCTATTTGGAGGAAGATCCAACAAAAGGAGCATCACTGGGGCTCTAGAGATGGCTTTACCAGAGGGATACACATAAACTGAAAAGGTCCACGTGTCTGGACAATAATTTGAGCATCCAGATGTTGATGAGATGATAGCACTGAATAAGAAGAGAGCAGGGAAGGATGCTAGAACATTTGCAAGGCAGTCATGGGGTTATACTTTTAAGCAGAGATTAAGCAGCTAATTAATTGATTAATCAAAACAATTAACTCGATGTCAAATCACCACAGTGGCAAATTTAAAGTCAATTAATTCATATATTCAAAAGAACAGCAAATAATTAATAAGGAATTAAAGAGTTTGTTAATTATGTGGCAGTAGATTAGTTATGCAGAAAACTAAGTGAGAAGCAATTAATTAATTATGCAGAGAATCAAATGAACCACAAAATATTTATGCAAAGAATCCCCACAAATGGGCAGTTTAAAAGCAGATGGTGGGAAAATGCTGGGGTATGTTTAAAAAAATGTTTAATAAGTATCAATTGCTGGCAACTGTAGTTAGCTAAGCTATTAAGAAAACCATTTGAAACAAGAATGGAAGTCAGGTCAGGAATCAATTGGCTGAGGAGAATTAGGTTATCAAAGAGATTCCATGGCAAAACTCATGGTGACAGTGGTTGCTGTTGACAGTTCAAAGGGGCAGGTCTGGTTTAGAAAAACAGGTCAGTGAAACTCAAATGGATACTGGAAATAGACCTTTGTCACAGTTTTTATTATCTTAATGTCACCATATGCTTTGCCTCTCCCCTTTGCTCACTGCCCTAGCGCTGTACTCTGCATTGTGTTCAGTTTGGACTGGAAGTTAATTAGGATTCATGTCTTACATTCATGTGTAAATTGTCGTGCATACAACTGTAGCATCAGACAAAAATAACACTCCGCATGAACATTATCTCCAAAATTTAACTCCCCCAACATGCCTTCGTTAAAATTGTAAATGAGCTGCATAACGGAGCTGAGAAAAAGGCTCTGTTTACATCAGTAAAAGGGAGTGAGATTTGCATTGTGATATCAGCGTAACTGGAACGGAACTCACACAGATGTGATGCTACAAACTTGTCTGAGCGGCGCCTTCGCCTCCAAACACAGACAATATTAAGTCTTGGTAAGACGAAGTGTGGTATCTACTAAGAAGAGATATTTCATTTCAAACGCCTGATTTATTACTCAGAAGACTGAGATGAATTTTGAACACTTCAGCTCATGCTAACTTATGGGAATAAAACCCCACTCACATGGAAATGATCACAGGGCTGAGAGCTGGGGGTGTTCACCTGAAGGAGAAAAGGCTCCAGGGAGACCTTGGAGGCCCTGCCAGGGCTTAGAGGGTCCAGGAGAACTGGAGAGGGACTTGGGACAAGAGCCTGGAGTGACAGGACAAGGGGGAATGGCCTCAAAGTGAAATAGGGCAGGTTTAGATTAGGTATTAAGAAGAAATTCTTTACTGCAAGGATGGTGAGGCCCTGGCACCATTGGTGCACAGAAGTTGTGCCTGTCCCAGCCCTGGAAGGGTTCTGTACCTCCTTCCATGCAGCAAGGCACAAGCTTTTCAAATGGAAAAAGAATTTCCGTACTTAGGAAATCTAGCCTGAAAATTTCTGTTCAGAACTTTAAAAGGTTGGCAGGGATCTTTAAAAAATATTCCCCCCATTCCTCTCACATACACAGAGTTTTATAGGAGACACCGTAACAGCCTGACCTGAGGTCTGAAGCTCCAGCATGAAACCCTGCAAAAGCTGTGTGGAATTTGGGATAGAAGCACTATTTATTGACGAAACATTCCATGGTCATAACTAACTCAGAGCTTTGCAAATCTGTACCGAGCAGAAGTGAAACAAATAAATGGTGACAATAAACCACTACATTAACCTCTTTTTGATTTAAAACTGACCTCCCACTATCACTTCAAGACAAGTCTCAACAGAAAGAGACAATTACCATAGCTGAAAAGGCCATTGTGCTCCCTTAAAAGCTGCAATGAAAACCACTTTTAGAAACCACAACTTTATCACCTGGATGTTTTCTGGAAGTGTATTTGTCATTTAGGGTGACTACCTGACAGGTTATATGCTCTGCAGTGAAAAGCAAAGTCATTTTTATTTTTCTGACACACACCAACTATTGAATGATGTCATAGGAATATAATATGTAAACTCATCTTGTTATATAAAGGCAGTTAGCAGCAGAATTGAAAGGTGTATTTTATAAGTGCCCTCTCTCTCAGGACTTTTCTCCAGGCGCTGTGAAAGCCCCTTGCTCTGCGAGATGCTCAGTCATAAACAAGAAACAAAATAAAACCAGTAAATGATACTTAAAATAGTATTAGAGATAGAGTGGAATGAGATGCTTGCCAAGCGGGAAAAAAAAAAAATCAATATTATTTAACACATTTCTAGATTGCCAAGCACCACAGCACATAGGAGCTTACAACAATAAAAATACTATTTCAATACAGTACCAAGAGCGAGCGGCAACAAAATCGATCAAAAGCTAAGTGAAATGCATGAGGCTTTGGTTCCAGCTGAGAAAGCTCTCCTGTCCTCCCAGAGCAGCCTGCAAAAAGGAGAGTGGGCTCTGGCTACAAATCCTCATGGCGACAGCAAAACTAAGGAAAGCAAGGTTACAGCCAAGGGTTAATAACAATTGTTAATACTGAGGAGAAAAAATGTTATTAAGTGAAAGAAAAATAACTGAATGTAAAGTATTTCAAAGTGGCTCAAAGATAACAAGAGATGGAAATGCACCCCAGGATTACTTTTCAAAGGCCTCTCTGAATCATCACAAGACCCCACATTTAGAGCTAGAAATACATACACGAGTCAGGGACAGTCACAAGGGATTTTCTTCCAGGAAGGCAAACCTAAAACATTCAATGAAAAAGCCTATTGACATCAAAGACCTTACTGTACCACTTTACTCTGCCTAAGGACTCACTTAGAGCAAAGAGCATTTCCTGTATTTACAACTGAATTTTAAGTGAAGAATTACTTTCTTCCAAGTGTTCATTCATTAGTAAATAAAAAATAAGAGAAAGAAAAGTCATTTAATGCCTTTTCTTGCAGTGTTTTTTCTGACTGGGAAATTACTTTTTGGTTTCGGGGTAAATATAGCATTTTACACATACACTTAGTATCCCCCACAAAAAATACATGTCTTCATTGCTGTGACTCTTAGCAGCTCTGAGCATGTGAGGAAAAGGGGAGGCAGCCTTAACCTTCTGATTTAGATAAGGGCTGATGAGGTTTCCCAGATATCTCTGCTAGGAAATGATGTTCAGACAAATTCTAAGGTATTTTTCCAGATAGATGAAAGGCAAGTCTGAGCTACTGACTCGATTTGTCTGTCCAGAAATTCAACCCCCAATGCATGTGCACATCAACTCCACAGGAACAATCCCACACGAGCCAGCAAAAAACACCCAAAAAAGTGTGTGCTGAGATTCCCACGAGCCCAGAGACCTGCGAGTGAACATGCAAATGCTACAGAATGTACAGTGAAATTTGTCTCAAAAAAAAACCCTGCCATGTGCTACAGATCTGATACATACATTTTTCTGTGCTGCCAGGGCTCTGCTGCTCTCCTCTCTGGCTCCTGATTGCAGGACAAGCACAGCTCCTGATGAGCTCAGAGAAATCCGGGAGTGCACCAGAACCACCACAGGACAGCCAAGGCACAGCACTGCAGGACACTCATCCCTGCAGGACGGTGAGGAGGGAGGCAGGGGAGGAAGGCTCTCAGTCAGGGCAGTCTGCACATGGAGCTTCACAAACCGAAAAAGTGAAACTTGGGCAAAAATGGCCCCAGCCCATTTTACCCCTTCCCAGCAGTGTTTTAAACCAAGTTAAGCTCCTCAGCTCAGTATCTGATTCACTGGATGAAATGTGGTGCTTTCAGCCCTTAAGTTAAACAAAAAAAGATGAATTTTATTATTAGGCCTGGCAGAGTAACACCACTCAGGGCAGTGACTTCTTCTCACAACCCAAAACCTGACTTTGCAATGTGCAGAAGCACAACATCTCACATTCCAGACCTCCACCTGGCCTCATGCCTTTTCCAGTTAGGCAGCCTTTATTAATACAAAGGAACATATGAGCCAAATGCTTTTATTGCTTTCCTAATCACCTTTATTGATATTTGCATGAAACCTGACTATTTTCTCAGTCCATCTGCTCCTGCTGCTCATTTGTAATGTGAACTCTTAATTCTGCCTTCTTAGAGCTGGCTCATATGGAGGTAATTATGTCAGCAAAAACAAAGGACCATGATTTCTAGAGGAGAATGGGAAGCAGAAGCTACTAGGCTTGCTATTAATGTCATTTCTAATAATCCTTAAATAGAACTGCTTGTACATACAGACCTTTCTGGGATGTATTGACTGCATTAAAAAGTCAAATAAATGTTATGTTGAACTAAAAAGCCAATCTTCTTTAAAAAGAGGAAAAATATTATCTCTTTTAACCTCTCTTGGATGCAACCAGAGCAATAAGCAATAAGATTGTAGGTGTTTAGAAGACACCAAGCTAGCTTCACTACCTATGGATGGACTTCACAAGAGCCACAGAGACATCAGACTCCTCATTCATGTACTAAAAATATAAATACAGTAACCAGAGCTCCTCACAGGTATTGTCCCTGCAGATCTACAGAAGAGTTCCTCGGTGATGCCACTTACAGACTGACTGGGTACAAACAGCAGGTCCCATTCCTTGGGTGACTGGGCCCCATCTATTTCAAAATTATCAAAATCTGTGACCTAAACCACCCTGCAAAGCTTTTTCCACTGTATCTTTAAAGAGTAGCAGCTGGCAGCACGGCTGACCTGGTGCACATCCAACCCCTGCTCTGCCCTGGCACAAGCCCTGCTCTCACACCCCAGGGGCACTCCCACACTCAGGACACAGAGAGGATCAGCCCCAAGTTAACGCAGAAGGAGCACAAGGTTGGAATTTGCCTCAGTGGGGATGATGAATGGCACATGA
Source organism: Origma solitaria (assembly GCA_013397895.1). Lineage (NCBI taxonomy): Eukaryota > Metazoa > Chordata > Aves > Passeriformes > Acanthizidae > Origma > Origma solitaria. The sequence continues at coordinate 680,791 of VZRL01002258.1, forward strand.
GAGAGGAATCCTGAGAGTCCTGACCACCCAAACCCAGCCTGTCTCACCTCATTTGTCCAGGTCTCAATTCTGCCTCAACAGCAAGGCTGGAATTTGCTTTCTCTTGAAGCTAAATGAATCTTATTACAACTCTGACTGCAGGACACAGCAGGAAATCCTTTCCCCTCTATGCAGAACATATGGATAAGAGGGTGTTTTTCTATGTAAGTTTGGTACCTTTTGTGGAAATGTTTAATTACACCAGCCAAGAAAGAATAATTTTTGACAGGATAAATTATATCTCCTCTATACCACCATGGGAGCAGCCCACTAAAACATTTGTAATGTAGACTACTGATCGTGTGCCTCATTGTGCCACAGTGAACCTGAAATTCAGCCTTGCTTCACACATCGTAATCCATATGCCCAATTTTATTTTTGAAATAAATATATGTGAGAAGGACCTGAAAATTCACATCAGGCCTATTCAAGAATCTATTGAATTAATTGTAGTTCATTTTTCACTGGGAAAATAAAATGGTATGTGTAAGACATTCACTATTTCATTAGCAACTTTCACATATTTCTAGTTTGAAACTCATTTCAATTTGCCAAGATAAATGCCTTGATTTTTCCTCACTGCTTAGTAACAGCATGCAGGGTAATAGAAGCTGGGAAAGGCAGCATTTTTCTTTGAGCAAATTCTACTCAGCAGGATCCAAAACCTTAACTGGAGAAAATCAGCATAATTTGTTGAACAGTTGAACATTAAATGCTCAAGAAACTCTCAAAGCCTCACCTTTCTGAGAAGTTGGGGNAGTCCTTTTTTCTTATTAGTATGTTATCCTGCAGAAGTTAAATTTGATTAGGGCAGTCAATAATGCTTGGAAATGGTGATACATAACCCCAAAGAGCTTTCCTAGAAAACGGAGGATGTAATGAATGAACCAGGCAGAGCCGCAATGCAGAGCCTCTCCAACAGCCAGACCTGAGAACTTCCCTACCAATCCTGTAAATAGCAGCTGTGATTTCTTTTTCTAATTACAATTCACTCTCTCTCCCCCTCCCCGCCCAAACTAATTTTAACATAGCTTCTTGTTAATTAACTACGTTAATTGCTAATGCTTCTTGGCAAATTTAGCAAGTTTCTGCGAGCACTGGCTCTAATATCTATGCACAGTCTATGTCTAAATGCACAGTCATTCTGATAAAATTCACGAAAAATACCTCCCTCCAGTCTTCACATACTTCTAATTCAAAAATCCATCTTCTTCTCTTTACCTAGAGTCTGGCTGTGAAGTCCCAGAAAATTCTGAGAAAATCACTGCTGAATACAGTATAAGCTAGAAATTAAATGAGCACACCCCATGCTGTAAAACCTCTGTTCCTTGGGATATTTTCTCCTGAGGGTCTCTGGATACGCCATAGTTACTAATTTCTGAATTTATTAGGGAAGAAAAATAACATGCAAGTGCAAACTAATTTCATCCAGCCCTGCAAATACATTATTAAGTGCTGAATCTTTTCTGAGATTTGGAATTTAATGAATTAAGGAGTCCAAGCCACCTGTAATGGCATGGAGCTGAATTTAGCCACAACCGTTATTGAGTCAATGGAAGCCACTGGGATTTAGCTTCATTGAAAGCTGTTTATTTATTAAGACTTTAAATTATTTATTTACCCAGGCACCAAGCTAACTATAGATTGCAAAATGCTGGCTTGTATGATTTTAAATTCGTTTGTATCTGTACATTACAGCAATGCAACCAAATGATGTTATCGCAGTGATGTTTTTAGCAGGTTTTGAAGAAGGGAATCTTGACTCATCTCCACTTCGATCAGCCAGACTCTCCCACCCCAAGAGCCCAACACCTTGCACTGAGAATGTGCTGTGGATGCCCTTTTCAAACAAATTCCTATCGAAAATTGTTGCAGAATGTTACTGCACAACTCAATATTCAGGTTTTGTGAGTTGAAGGAAGGTAAAGAAAATAAAATTAGTAGACAGCAGCATCCCCTCCACCTTGTCTTTCCCTCCTTCCTCGTTCACTTTGCACACAATCTGGAGCAGGACAAAAGGTTTTTAGGAAATTACTTTCTAGAGAAGCACAAGCTTTCCTGCCCTACTGTTCACTGCAGGGATGATCCCGCAGTACCTAGAAACAAGTGACCTCCCCCAGGAGTGTGGAAATCACTCCAAGCTGTGATTTCAATTTGTGGTAATAGCTCTGTCCAGGGGAAGCCATTCCCCCATGCCTCCTTGCTGCTGTTCTCAGTACAGGACCACTTCCAGCGTGTTCTGCAATGAGGTTTGTTAACCACAGCTCTGCAACAAGACTGGTGAGAAGAGATGGAAAAAAAGGACTTGAAAGCAATTTTAGAATGAATTCTGCAGCCACGTAATAACTGCATTGGGTCCTGGGAAACAAGAGCTGCCAACTCAATAACAGGTAACTGAGTAAACAGCGGAGTGAAAGTGCTGGAAAATAACTGCTAATAGGACTGGGAAGGAAAGTGCCACCCTCATCTGTACCAGGACTCACAGCCACAGCCACACCTGCCTGACCTGCAGCGCAACAAGCAGTTCACAAGTCTTAGTCCATAAGGTAATGAACAGCTCGAAAACTGTAATTTTTTCAATCATTCATTCCAAAGTGACAAATATTACAGTGTCAGAAAGGTGTCATCACTAATTTGTCTCTGCACCTCTCAGGTAAGTGATTTTAATGTATGACTAAAAAATACACCATGTTTGCCCTCTCTATTTAATTTTTAAAACCAGTTTTCATGATTTTGTGTACCACTTCAGTTTTCTTAGTGCAGTTCAGAAATACTACTGAAGCTTTTCCCCCTCAAATCCAGCACAAGCCCTTCTTTCGAAAGCCCTTCAGAGTTGAGAGATCACAACTTCCAGAAGAGAAAGGACTGAATTAGCACTAATACAAGGGAAAGAAACAACTGGGGAATGAAACCCACCCTGATTCAAGACTGTCTTCTGAAAAATCATCTTCACAGCTCATCAGACCAAAACCCTGCCAAGATTATTCATTCTCTTAAGATCCTAACCTCCAGCACTGTGAAGAGTGGCCAAATACATCAGCAAACCAAAATTAAGTGTGAGTGAAAGTAGCAAGTGCACAGAAGCAGCTTACAGAACACATCCTCAACAAACACACAAACAGCAAAATACAAGCAGCAGTTGGGATTTGCCAGAATGGTCACAACTGTGACTCCTGACAGATTTCCTGAACAATTTTAATATACAGCCATTAGAAATTCCACGCTATTTTGCACTATAGAAGAGCTCTGCAGCTTTAGGTACAATGTTATATTAATTTAACGAACTTCAATATATGTATTTCCACACTGGAGTTCCTCTGTACCAAAACTCTAACAAATGTACCAGTCTTCAAAATCCAGGTGGATTTTGGTCTAATTACCATTTATACTGAACATTTTTTCAGCACAAAATATTTCAGATATTCATTTTTTGGTTTTTTTTCCTTTCAGCTACTTCCAAGACGATATAAATTCAACCCCTAACACTAATAAACAGAGTCTCCAAGGGTTCCACTTAGAACTGCACAAAAAGTACCAAATTAAAGAAAAGCCAGGGGACACAGCTAAACTTCACACATTCTGTGAGATTCCTTGAATTTAACTACACAGGGTTAAGTATCGACCATATAATATCATATCTTAGCTCACAAATAATGTGCTGATTTACTGCTACCCTGCACCTCATCTACTTGCAGGAATACCTTAATTTATTATAGAGTCACAGAATGGTTTGGGTTGGCAGGGATCTTTAAAATCATCTTGTTCCAACCCCTGCCAGGGCAGGGACACCTTCCACTAGCTCAGGTGATCCAGCCTGGCCTTGAACACCTCCAGGGGTGGGACATCCACAGCTTCTCTGCACAACCTGTGCCAGGCCCTCCCCACCCTCACAGAGAACAATTTCTCCCTAATATCTAATCCAAACCTTCCATCTTTCAGCTTCAAGCCATTCTCCCCTGTCTTATAACACATTCAATGAATTTGAGCTGTGGCTGGGGCAGGCAACAGCAGCAGCAAAGGCTGGACCAGCAACGCCTCTCACTGCAGGTCTGTAGCAAATTCAGGGGAAAGTCTGTGTGGAAAATGGACCTTGATGTTCCCCACCAAAGCTTGATGGAAATAAACTCAAATAAAGCCACAGTATTGCAAACAGCCCTGGTTCTGAAGAGCACTGTCAACTACAGAATTGTAGTCAGCTCTACCTGATAATGGAGAAATGTTCTTTGCAGTTATTCTTCAATTTCTATAGAAATACTGAGAGGTGTTTACTTTCAAATGTACGTGGGCAGCTTAAGGGCTACAATCACACAGCAGACACACCCACAGTGTCCCAGGCAGGGTACCCTGCCTGACATAATTTCTCTATGAACTTCCATCAGATTGACAGAATTTGGCTTTCTCTTTAAAAAAAAAAAAACATTAAAAAAATAGCAGAACAACAAAAACAACAAAAACTCTGCAATCTAAATATGTCAATGCATCTGGTAAACAGCTCACATGATGGCCATTAAAATCTATCACTGGAATACTACTGAAAATAATTTCAATATAAACTTTTGATACATTATGCTGTCTAGAGTTTTATTCCACCATGGCAGCAAACACTATCACACAATTTAAGAAAAATACAGCAAAGGATATTAAATACTGCAGCATTGATCAGACAGTTCTGGCTTTGAAAAAAAGAACGATAAAACTGAAATATGTAAACATTACTTCATTCTGATGGCCAGACTAGGGCCACAGAGCAAACCAACAAAGGGAAATTGTACTTATATGCATCTAAATATGAGGACTATCAGATGATCAATAGTTATCTGCTTGCTATTTTTCTGTCTAAAGATTCATAACACAGTAATGGCTGCAGCAAAAAAATCATTGCACAGCTTCATAAATTTACCTAAAAAAAAAAAAAAAAAAGACATTTTTCATTTATGAGCAATGCCTCAAGGCTGATGGTGATTCATCCTTAAATGTCCATCTGATCCCAAAAGAGAGGCTGAATCTCTCCCAACCAAGGCAGTAATGAGCATCCCTCCAAACTAAACAGGGCACAGAGCAGGTGAAGGGAGGGAGATTCCTTCAACACCCACTCAGTTGTTGCATGTTCGTGCTGAGAGTCATGTGCAGAAGACCAAAGACAACCAAATTCTTTCCATGCAGTTCACCAAAAAGCTTCAAAAAGAGACCTGTTTGGATATTGCAGGAAAAAAGCTGTAGTTCTCTAAAATTATAGCTCAGTTATCAGTTCTCCACAGCAGGAAAACACACAGGGGACCTGTGGATTTGAAAAGATTAACACATGATCTGGAAAATTATTGACTAGCCCAGGGATGAAGGTTGCTGACAACAGGAAATCATTCAGAATAATCAAAATGAGAAGTTTACTGCAAAAAAATTGCAGCCTTACACAAGGCACCAAAGTGATGGGGAGATAAAATGGGACCCTCCACTGCACCTCTGGGGGGATGAGGTAAAGGATTTGGGAATGAAGCTAAGCCCAAGAAGAAGGGACGGGTGGGGGAAGGTGTTCTAAGATTTAGTTTTTATTTCTTATTATCCTACTCTGATTTGATTGGTAATAAATTACATTTTTTCCCCCAGCTGATCCTGCTTTGCCCACGACAGTAAGTGCTGAGTGATCACTCCCTGCCCTCTTCTCACCCCACAAGCCTTTCATTGTCTTTTCTCTCCCCTGTGAAGCTGAGGAGGGCAGTGACAGGGCACTTCGGTGGGCACCTGGCACCCCACCAGGGTCAGCCCACCTCGATAAACCACTGAGGGGTAGCTGGGGGGATAAAAGAGCAGCTGGAAGGCGAAGGGAAGCAGACAGGTCTGAAGTGTAAGGTGAGCACTGAGAGCTTCCTACTCTTCACCACTGTGCAGAGCAATCTCAGCTGCATGGCCAACAGCTCTGTGAGAGCCACAGCAAACAACGCAGAGGAATTATTATCGCCAGACAATAATAAAGAGAGCAGAGAAAAAACACCACAACAACAATAAATGCAAAAGGTATGAACAGAAAAAAAAAACCCAAAAAACCACAATCACAACATCAAATGCAAAAGGTATGAACAAACAAACAAAAAAAAACAACCCAAAAAACAAAAAAACAAAAACAAAAACACAAAAACAACCAACCAAACAAAAAAATCCCCAAACAACATCAAACAAACATAAAAACCCCAAAACACCAACCCCCCCCACTACCACCCCAAACCTACGGCACTTTCAACATGAGAAGAAAACAAGCATTTTGATCCTACAGCTGGTAAAACAGGATCTGATACAGATGTATTAAATCAGGAATTATAAAATAAAGATGATAAGGGAGTGACTCTTCCACAGTTCCACATGACACAACTGGGACGTGAATAAAGTTATCAAGTGACAAATGTAAAGCAAACCCTCAAAAATACATTTCAAACAGCACAGATGAGCTGTGGGAGTTCACCACCACAGGATGCTACAGGGGGCATGAGCCCAGAGGCTCAAGGAGACACCAATCCCATTCCTGTAGCATCACCCCATTAGCAGCTATTAATTCACTGCAGCTGCAGAGAAGAAAGTCCTGAACCTGCTTGTTCCCAGGAGCTGGGAATGTAAATCCTGGCCATGTATTTATGGGAAGGACCATGTGGCATTGACCCTGCTCCTTACACTCCCTCCTGAGCCAGCAGGCACCTGCTGGGATGGGAAGACAACTCGTGCCACCAGAGGATGTAAATCTGTGTCCTCCTCGTGCAGGGCTGCTGCCCTGGGCAGGGAACCAACGCCTGCTGGAAGGCTCAGCCTCGCAGAAGGGGATCTGGAGGGTCCCCAGAGGAACACAATTTAACTGGAAAGTTGAAAGGACACATTACACAAACCCCATCCTCCTCCTCCTCCCTGCTCCTGTCTGCGAAGGAGAATCTGAGTTTTGATGTACTGAGTTACCTCACAGTTCCTCCAAGTTGAAGTACTCTGGTGCTGTGTGATCCTTTTAGTTTCCTATTCAATTTACTGAACCTCTGATATCACAGATATATCTTCCTGCCCCTGGAGAACTTCAGAGGGTTGCTTCTTTCCCAAGAGAATATTTAAGGGCAGAAATGGAGTTTACGATACCAAATTGTCTGATGTTTACAATCTGTTTCTGTGTAAAGGTGATCATTTTTCCAAGCAATATTAAAGGAGAAATATAACAGATAGCAAGGGCTGGATAAATAGTCTCCTCTCCCAATTTAAAATCCACAGTATTTTACACAAAAGTAATTTTAACTGAAAGGAAAATCTAAGTGGTCATTCATCACTGGGAAGAAATGCTGTTATGAGTCTCCAAGTCTTACAGCTGAAGCCTTTGAGAGGCTGAGATCACTGTTCCCCACAAGTAAAAAATGCTTTTTTTAAGTACTGATATAAAATTCTGCCTCTTGGTACTTCCATTATGACAACTTCCAAGAAAATTTTAAACCTGTGATACATATTTAATAACATGGATACCTTGCACATCATTAACTTCTGTTGACACTTTATCTTTTCCCCTTTTTTCCTTTAATAACACTTAAATTACAAAAGATTATTTTACAGTGTCATTTCCCAGATCTTCAGTACTATTGCTAATGCCTAATAGATTTGCCAGCACTATTGGGGATGATTCCTACTGTTGCAGTTGAGTTTAGACACTTGAACAATTTGTAGGTAATTTGTAGGCAACTACTTCAGAAAGTTGACAATTAAAAGACAGTTACTTGGAGAATGCTCAAATTCTCATTATTTTTTTTTTCTCCTTGCAATCAATATGCAAATTTAGGCATTTAAAACCAGATGAGAATTAGAAAGAAATGGTACATGTATAAATAAAACAGGCACTCTGATTATGCTCCCTTTTTTAGTAAATGCCTTTAAAATAAATAATTGCCTATAAAATGCACTGTTATAATTTGTCTACAGTTTTGTCAGCATCATAATGGAAATAAATCTTCTGAGGGGATCTGACTGTTACAAGGAAAGTAGGCATGAGCCTGGTTAGAAATGAAATAAAAACATGGGCAAATGGCTAGGCAGGGGGAAAAAAAAACCTTAAGAAGCTTGATGTAACAAAAGTGATGGACACTGCCTAACAATCTAGAAACAAAGGGAATATGAAAACAATCAAAGTATATATAGAATAGTCTGTTCCAAACTACAAGATGAGAAAAACTTCAGAAAGGCAAGAGAATATAATTCATATGGCAGTAAAATGAAAATGAGGAACATCAGAGGCAGACCCAAAGCCTCCATCTGATGATTCAAGCTGACATTGTGTTTGTGAGTCCAAGATCACTATAAAAGAATTCCAATAAGTGTTTAAGAGATGGATCAGAAGTATCTCCATCTAGTAACACAGAAAACTTATTTATAATCACATAAATCACTCTATTGTTCAACATATCCAGCACCAGTTTATTTTTATAATAAGGTCCACCATCTTATAACATGGATAAGAAAAAGACATTTTTAAAGTATGTATTATCCATTACTCCAACAATTCTGAATATAGCTTCCAACTTGAACAGTTACTTGTTTCAGCACTCCTTATCACACAATTTCAAAATTCATTTTATCAGCAGTCTTCAATATGAGAACATCAATCAAGATGCAATTTTCATTGAAACCACTATGAATTATGTACTAAAGGACTTGAGGAAGAGGCACTCCAGAACACCAGACAATAAAAAGGTAATGCCTCTCAGAAGACTTGAAAAGCACCTAAAGCTCTATAATAAAACTGATGACTTCAAGAGTTTTTATATTGCTAAAAGATTTTAAATCACAGGTCCTAAAGTTTAATGCATACATTGGGTGGCAGGAGGTTTAAGTGCACCTTCCAACTCTCATGGGTTTATAGTTTCACAAATGCAAAAAACAGCTATGGAGAGAGTGCTTGGAAGGATTGATACTGAACCTAATAAAATCTACACCCTAATAAAAATGGGATAGTCTCTTATACTTGATTATCAAAAGTAATGAGCTAAAACAAAAATAAAATTAAAAAAATAGGCTGTCAAATCACTTCCAGGTGCAGTTTTATCTGAGTGCATAGTCTGATCATAAGGACTAAGCCAGTTCTCAGTTACAAGGGTGAAGAAACGCCCTGATGTAGAAGACATTGATTGAATGGTTGATTGATTGATTGATTGATTGATTGGGGTTTATGCTATTCAAAAAGGGACATTTGTAAGTAATGTCCCTGCTGCTTGGAAAATGTTGGAAAGTGGAAATTCTCCATTTCAAAACAGCTGTAAAGAGGCACATTTAAAAAGTCAAATCTTCTCTCAAGAGAAACAGTGCACAGAGACATTTTAAACATTTACAGAGAGAGCAGAGCTTTCCACAGCAACCAAACTGCGTCTGTTAATGAAGAAATCCTCAAATTCCCAGACATTATTTGAAAAGCAGTATAATTTTCAGAATAATCAAGCTACAGCTTGCAGTTGCTTTGGAGTCAATGTTCATGTGTCACTCCTGAATTTTGTACACCATCATTTCAGACAAAACTGTGTAAGTCTGTAATAATTTTAAATGTTAAAAGAAAAAAATACTAAAGATCTCTTATTCTCTAAATCCAGGAAACTTTCATTACATGACCTCAGGGCTAGGTCACCTTAACATAAGACATTAAAGGTGAAATCCTTGCTGTTACTCATCCAAAAATCAATTTTTTAACAACTAAAGTAAAACCAGGACTTTATCTCTGAGAACTCAAAACCACACCATGGGATGGATGACATGTTCCAGTACAGGGAAACATTCAGCACCTGAAGAAGCACTTAGAAATACACTGTCCAACATTCAAATGGAAATTAAAACTGCCTCAGGAAAATAATTCTTGGGTTTTATTCACATGAAGGAGGGTGGACTGAAAGCTCAGCATCATCAGTTGGTGCATTTTGCAAAGATAAAAAGGAGCAGCAGAGTAAAGCTCCCCTTCCACCACAGCTACAGCTGAGTGTCTCCCAGGAGCACAAATATTCAGTAATTAAGAGGGTCTAATCAGCTCCCAGGACCCACCTCACCATTTCATTTTCTTAAGACTGCCAATAAAGATGCAAATTACAGCTAAATATACCAGAACAAGATATGCTCTTGTGAAGTACAAAGAAAGATCACATCATTTCAAATTGGTCATCAAATAGCTAATAAATTGTAATGGGCTTTCATTGCTTTGATTTTGAATACAAGAGAGTAAACTGCAGAAAAAAAGCTTTCAGAGCAGTTGTACCACAACTCAGCCAACTCTGTCAAGTTGGGAAATGTGGCAAGTACATTATTTTTTCATAGAATCAGAGAGTCATGAAGGTTGGAAAAGACCCCTAAGATCAACTATTAACGTAACACTGCCAGGTTCACCTCTAAAGCATGTCCTAAACACCACAATGTGATTTATGTTTTAAAAGATATGCTGAACTTCCTAACTCTCCCCAAAACAGCAACAGTAGGGTTGATAACCCACACCATCCTAAATGAAACTGTGAAAATTGAAGCAAAATGCTAACCACAGTATTTCACTTTTTCTCCTTCAGTCATCCTGGTCTGTTCTGGAAAAAAATAATTAAAAAATAAATAACGCCCCACACACATTTTACCTGCTCTACTTATTGCCAAAAGGAATCCATCTTTACACACTGGGCAATTAAATATTGAATATAAAAGGTACTGACACTATTAGAGCTTCCTCCCCCTGGCTGAGTAGCTGAACAAGTAATGTGCAGAGCCTGCAAATTTATTTTTACAGAAGAAAGTCATATACCCCTTAAGGCTGCCACAGCACAGCTGCTAATTTTGAATACCTCTCTTACATCTGGATCAGTAAACTCCAAATGGGGATGAATAAACAAGGTAGGTGGTGGATTTTAACAGGCAAGTGAAACAAAAATAGAAGGATCTTTTTATAGTAAGAAAAGCCTGGGGGAGATCTCACCACCTCTTCTCTCTGCTGAAAAATGCTATCTGCTTTTTAATTAAAGCTTTTTCAGTCTCCTTCTGCAGCCCAATTTTCTCTGAGCACCAGCACGTCTGAGGAGATGAAAAATGCACTGAGTAATGAATTTTAGATTTGGAAGAAGTCAGCTCTAGAAATAAAAAAGGCCTCCACACATAGCCAAGATTTGAAGGTGAAGTGATTTAATGGCTGACTCGACTCATTATAATTATCATTATTCATGTTGTGGTGCCACCCAGAGGCTTTGTGTTAGGTACCATGCTAATAATATAATTTCAACAATAAATCTGTTTGCAGAGCTGGGCAGGGGTGCAGGAGACCAGGCAGACTTGAAGAAAGAAGAAGAGCAGATGGGAAATGAAGCTCCAGCAGACAGCTTCCAACACTTTATCCACGATGGATTTGCTTGTTCAAACAGGAAAGTAAACACTGATAGGGAAAATAACCTGGCACAGGTCACTGTCCCTGAGAGAAGGGAGAGAGGACACCCAGAGTGACAAATATTGCAGCAGGACATGTTGGGGAAGATGAAATAGGAAAGCCTTATAAATATGATTACCTGGCAAAAGATGCTGAGAATATGGAAACTATAAGTGAGATTGAAATGAAGACAAGCTTTGAGATATCAAACCTCAGTTACTAAACAACTGGAAAACAATGGTATGGCCACTGAAGGTAATCCCCTTTTGATTAAACAATAACCTCTGCTTGCAGACAGGTCCAAGGGTCAGAGGAGACCCTACCAACTTGGCAGAGGGTCCAAAAAGCAGTTTTTAGGGTTTAAAATATAACACCGTATGGTAATGCAATGACTCTCATAGGCTGTCTGTAAATGCTGTAGGATTTGTAGCTTGTTCTAGATTGGTTAGTGAAAATTAGAATATTCAGCACAGAAGATGATTTATTGTATTGTAAACGGCAACCACGGTATTCATTCTTCGTATTCTGCATTCTTCTTCCTTCTCTCTCTCTCTCTCTCTCACCTCTCTGCCCTGCTCTGAGCTGTGTCTGGCAGCTCCCAGCAGGTCTCCTGCACCCACGCCCTTTCACAATAAACCTCATGCTCTAAGACCAAACTCCAGAGATCTCTCGTCTCCGTCCCGACTGTCTGACACAAACCGGACTCAGCTGGACCCACCTCCTTCTCCTGTGCGTGAACCTGAACATTGAAATTGATAGAGCAGGAGCAGCGCAGGAAGGAGGAAATGCAGTGTACACCAACGAGCTGAGGGGAGAGCAAAGGCCAAGGATGAGTGGTTAGGGCCAAGAGGGAATAAAACCAGAGGTGACATCATAAAAGGGAGCAGGGGAGGCTGCTGTGGAGCAAACGGGAAAGGTTGGTATTGAACTCCCAGTCAACAATGTGGATAATTTATAACAAGTCAAAATAAAAGAAAGATGCATCACAATGTTGGTGTAATGGAATGGCAAAAGGCAATTTAGAGCTTCAAGTGATAATCTTAGGCTTTTAATTTTAGATTATTCCTTGACAAGCTAGGCTTTCTTCATAGTGAATTTAGCAAATCTCTTTGTGGGCAGCTGCCCACCACCTTTCTTAGACAAGAAAATTCACTCTTTACATAACTCTCCAAATTAATCATTAAAAATAATTATATAGAAATTCTGATTAGACATACCCAAACAAGATCCGTGCATCAGAGTTGCAGGATAGGGAACAGCTTAAAAATGTGTGTATAGAGGAGGGGGAAATATCAAGTGATTGTCAGCAAGAAGTGATTTCCCTGACGTCTCTCATTCTCCAGGGCACACTGTTCACTCTGCCAATCACGGAGCTCATGGAAACTTCTCACCAAAATTTAAATGCAATACAACTGACATGACATTCAATTTTGCTAAATTGATGGAATTCTGACCCTAATTGTAACAACAACAAAAAATAAGCCAGTAACTTGCTATGATGCTGTGGCCATGCCTGGGAGCTCTGCAATGTTCACTTATGTTTAGTAGTGATCCTCAAACCTCTTCAAAGGATATTCACATCTGTGATGACAACAACTCCTAAGTTGTTTTGACTTGTGTTTATCAGATCTAACTAAAGGAAACAATAATATCACTAAAACAATTCTAATTATCACACCCAAAATCATGCTTGGGGTTCAGCTGTAGGACTGAAAAGCAAAATATTCTGTATTTGCCACGAGAACCTAAACTCAACAGCAGTTATATTAATGTATATTTTCTGCTTCATTTCCTTTGACTTTATCACTGCTCATCATTCACAAGGCTTTTTCAGCCCATACTTGTGCATTCAGAAGGTAATCAAGAACCAAAAGGCTTTAACCACTTAACCAGCCCATCCTCTGTGTTTATTAAAGACAGGTGTCCATTTATTCTCACAGGCCCAGCACTCCTGGTTAAAAAAACATAACTGCAGCCCCTAATTCCCAGCCAGCCCTGTAAGGACACAGGGTCAATTATTTCATCCTTGTAAATTAAAGGCTGGGAACAGCATACCAAATAACTAAAAGCCTACCAACAGGCTGTTTTCATTACACTTCATATCAATAACAGTTGTCACAATGAAAAGAACCTAATTCAAGCTTCATTTGCTTCCTACAAGCCATTAGGAAATGTGTAAGTTTCTGTTTTGATATGCAAAGGAAGCCTTTATAGTCTCATAAATGTAAAAATAAAACAGCTAATTTATTCACTCATCAACAATGGAGGATATAGCCTGACAAGTTTATATGCCTGAACACACACCCAGCAATTAAAATGGTGAGGATGGATGATCAGAGATTTCTGGTGCACCACGCAGGGCAACCTCGCAAGGCTGTCACGAAAATCTGATGATCTTGATCCTGCAGAAGACATCTGCTCCTTCTCCTTTTCCCACATGAGCATCTTGCTACACCTAATAATTTCTGAGACATTTCTGTCTTCTTGGATCTCAGAGGCTTCCATGGTGAAGCCACCATGCCCTCCCAAGACAACCTCTTCCCATAACTTCGTGATTTTTTTTTCAAATACACTGAATAAACCACTTCTCATAGAACTTTGTTTCTATTTATTTCTTTTTAACCAGAAAAGCAAGAAATCTGTTATTTTTGTCCTCTTTTAGAATAGTGTTGGGGTTAACCCCAGCCAGCAACTCAGCCCTGCAGAGCTGCTCAATCAACCTCCTCCTTGTGATGTGGGGACAACCGGCAGGGGAGAACTGAGAAAACTCATGGGTTTAGAGACAAAGACAGTTTAATAGGAAAGCAAAAGCTGTGAGCACGAGCAGGGAGCTCATTCAGCACCCCCCATGGGCCTGCAGGTGCTCAGGAAAGCCTCCTGCAGAACAGTGACTTAGGAAGATAAACGTCACCCCTTCCTCCATCTTCCCCAGCTTTTACTGCTGTGCACAGCCTGACATTATATATGGAATGTCCCTTGGGTCAGCTGGGGTCAGCTGTCCTGGCTCTGTCCCCTCCCAAGCCCCTGTGCACCTCCAGGCTCCCCTGGCAGGGCAGAGGGAGGAGCAGAAAAGGCCTTGATGCTCTAAGCAATAACTAAGACACGCCCATGTCACCAACACTGGTTCCATCACAAGTACAAACCACCCTACAAGCACTGTGAAGAAAATTAACCATAACCCGGCCAAAATCAGTACAAGAAGTAACTTATTAGAGGGCTGTCATGTACCTCCTGGTCTTCTGTCAAGTCAAAAAAACATTCTCTCGTTCTTCTCTCAGACCACACTCTGGAGATGTCTGATCAAAACCATGTCTGTACTCTGAATTCTCTGTGTTCCCTGCTGGAAAGACACACCAGAGAATCAACAAAGGGTTTTCTCCTAAACTCAGGAGCTTGTCCTTGTTCCTGTAAGAATTCTTACATTTTTCAGTCCAGTTCTTCAAGTAATTTCTCTCCCAGCTTTCCTGCAAATTTAATAAGAATGTCTTCAAGTCCACCAGCTGGGTTGATAATGAAAATACTCATCAGAAATGTTTTTTGCTGAGCTCCATTCAACTCATCCTGTCTCACAACGATCCTCTCCTAAATTTCCTACAGGTGGTGTTCCAAGGAGTGCTGCATTCCTGTACAGAAGAATAATCTAAGCCACATGTCTTCAGCTTCAAGTGCTATGAGAAGGAATGTCAAAAACCTTACTAAACTCCCCAAAATATAGAACTCACTTGGTTCTTCTCTCTCCTTAGGGATTGTCTCTTCCTTCTGGAAAACCACACCTTTTCTTTTTGACTACTTCCTCCTCATTAACTTTTTTGTCTTGTTTGAGGGTATTAATGCCTTCAATTAGTCTTTTCCAGCCCAAAAGGACAACAACAATTTTAATTTGTGTAACAGTCCCAAATTATGAGGTGGACATACCAATAGATCAGTGTCAGTTTGATGAGCAGCACGCATACAAAATCCACCAGAAGTGCCAAAAAACAACTCCACCCAGAAAATTCAGCCGTTTGAAAGAGCAGAAAAATGGCACACATCATATTCTTTACAACCCAACCGTGGCAAAAAGGTTGGTGACCATTTTAAAGTGTGAGTGTAGTGCTCATCCTTGGTGGACTCCTGGTTTACACCTCCTTTTCCACAGAGCATCGTGGCTCTGCCACATGAGGCTATTTCAAAAAGACAGTAATTAATGGCTTTGTAGGAACGTTGATATTTTTGTGGCTCAAGGTTTCTTGTCTGCCAGTGACTGCAGATTAAACTGGCTGAGTGTGCACTAACAGCGCAGCTTTTCAATTACGTACCTTCCCAAACCCTCCAGTTGGTATAGGTGTCATAAAGAATGAACACAATACACCAAACCTAAACAAAGCATTATTTTAAAAGATACAGATTTATGTTCCTGAACCAACAACAGCAAAAACCTGCTACCTTATCTGAAAGCAAATATGCACCAGGACAGCTCCTAAGTATCCCTGAAATACTACTTGTTTTTAATGTCATATTTTAATCAGATTCTTAGTAAAAAGTACCGAGTGTCTTTTAGCTGGTTGTTTTGAAACAGAAAATCAAAGAGAATGAGAAGCAGCAGTAGCACAAACAGGTAGACACATTCTAGTTCAAAAACTGGGGCTCCCCAGGTGAGCGCAGCTCTACATTCACTGTAGAGAAAAATTAGCATGAGAATATTAGGGAGAAATGGGGAATGCTATTGCAGAGGTGTTTAAAAACTTTCTTGTACACACCTCATCTCTGTGAGCAGAGCTTTGTAGAAGTGCAGGGATTTTAGAAAGCAGAGAGATTTTAGAAAATGCAAACTCCTTTCCGAGACGGAAATTCAGATGAAAGTGAGAAGAAAAGCATTTTTGTCCTGCATTTGTAAATTAGAATTCACACTTTTAAGAACTGAGCAAACAGGAATTTTTATACTTTCACATCACAAGCACAGGTCTCCTTTGAAACAGCTCACTCAGTGGAGTTCTCACACCGAAAAGGAAAGTTTGGGGTTTTTTTAGTGAATACTGAGTGAGATGCTAAGAGAGTATCTTCAAGACAAGAGTTTTTGACAGAAGGCTGTTCAGCACTCACTTCCCACTGCATGGGCAGGGCAGAGGAAGTCTGTGAAAAGTAGTGAATATTGGTCCACAGTTTTGGTTTTTCCATACTTATTCCAGAGTGCTGAAGAGCCCAGCAATTGCTCTTAAAATCTGCGCCTTTCAACAATGAGAATTCACAAATATTCAAGCAAAATGTCAAGAATATCAATATATTTCCCTGTAATCACACCAACATTTCAAATGTATTAGCCAGAATTTCAGAGGTTAAAATTTTATCAGGGAAACTTGACAGCTTTGATAAAAGTTTCAGAGCTCAACCATTATGGCCCATCTTTACACATCTTTCTGCTCCCAATTCTTTCTTTTATACCCAAAGCAAAAACTGCAGAAAAGTAGAAGTAGCAACAGCTTAACATTGCAAGACACCAATCCTTCCTTGGATTAGCAAGAAAGAAATAATTGTATCATTCAGTACTTGCTTAGGATGACCTGTGACAGAGATGTGACTCTTTCATGTGATGTTTAATCTCATCAGTATGGATGGTAAGAAAGACTTTATTGACAAAAAATCATATTTTTTATCAAAAGTTTAGTGGTGAAAGAAAGCAGCCCCAAAGAAAATAAAGCATATGGTTATTATGCTACTGTAACAAATCTTGCTCAGATCCAAAATATCACACACTTCAATACTTCTCCCCGTGCCATAAAAATTAGTTCCAGGGGAAAATCAACTGACACAAAGTGATTTTACCGCAATGTGACATTTATAAAAAAATTAATGTTCTGCTAATTGATTGGCTGGGGGAAAACATGGAGCAACCCAGCTAAGTTTGAGTTTGATGACAATGCTTGCAGAGTGGAAAAGGCAAAACTCTCTAGGAGCTCAGATTTGCTCAAGTGTATCAGGTGTCATAATAAAAGAAGGTTTAGTCAATCACACCCTCTCCAAATTAAGTTGTCCCTTTCAAGTAACTTTTTTTAAAAACACTGTTTATTATTTCAAACAAATTTGACAAAATCAGCAGAGTCCTAAAGTATAATATTCTGAAGGGCTTCTCCAAAAATTAATGGTATAGAGGTGAGGAACTTCACCATTTCTCACATTAAGCTAAATGCAAGAAGAAAGCAAACACCTTTCAGCTATTACATCCAACACTTCCGTTTTCAAGTACCCTCCTTCAGCCCTGTCAACAAAGGTAAAAAGAACTCAACCTCCCTGCAACTCCAAAATGTCACCTTCCATCCTTGGTCAGATATGGTTGATTGGTCAGACCTGGTCAAACCTTCTGAAAAAACAGATGCCTGGTTGGCATCTTCCCTTCTTCCTATAAAAGCTTTAAAATATATCTTAGCCCAATTTTCTTTTTTTTTTCCCCTCTTTCTTTTATGTTCAATTTTTTTCTTTTTCCCTTTTTAAATTTAAGCTCATCAAACTCCACAGCAGACCACGCTGGCTTTCTTATCACAGCCATGCTGATCGTGAAGGAACGACAAAAATGTCAAATGTGGGTTAGAGTTTACAGCAGACAGAAGGAAAACACTCAGGGGGAGAACTTGGCAAGGCTGCAGGAGGCCATGGAAAAGGCACCCCCGAGTATTTTCTGTCTTTTCTTCCTGCCTGATTGAGGAGAAAGCACCAAGAATCTCTCAGATTCATACCAGAACAGTCACCCTGGATCAACTTGGGAGGGAAAAGCTAGCCTAGAAAAGTTGTTTATATTTGTGTCTACAGAATTTCAGTAAAATATATACTGTATTATTGACATGCTAAATGCATCTTAATTTTAAAACACTTTCATTTCCATTCTTTATTTTAGTTAAAAATACTTTCAATGCCATACTTTGAATACAACTTTTAAATGTGAAGATAACTTTACATTAATGCAAATAAAAGCTGTTAGTGGCTTTTTGTTCTGTTTTCTAAAGTGGCTGAAACTGAAACGGGAGATGTCAGAGGTAGTTCAGATCTGAAACACCATCTGAAAGTCCACAGTAGCTTTTGTGTTCAGTTTTATTCTTCCACTCAGGGCACAAATGCAAATGACAAATGCTGCTTTTTAAAATTAAAGGAAAAAAATGTTAATGTGTCATTTTAAAAAATCAACATATCAATGTCACCAAAAAAAATTTCTAAGTCTATGTTAAATCTTCCCCTTTATAACCAACAGAAAAACTAGAGACAAGATGTGGGACTTAAAACTTTTCCTCTGCTGGTTTTCAGCCAGCTGTCCCCTCCTGTGCTGAAATTAGCACTAACTAATACTTTCTGTTAGTTATCATTTTTAAATCTTGTCTAGTCATCTGGGGAGTCTTTTTAATAGTATTTCTTATCAATGTGTTTTATTGCAACTCTTTCATTTTTTAGAAGATCTAATTTGCATTTCCTTTGCCGTTTCATCATAACAAAATCCTGTTTATTTAGACCCCTGCTGCAATGAAACATGATAAATACTTCAAAATAAATTTACTTAGCTAAATTATTTTAATAAATGAATTCAATTTGGACCATTTTTAAAGCAGTCCTAAAGAAAATACTTCAGCTCCTCATTCCAGCAGCAGCCTACAATAAGCAGGGACATTCTTCTAAAAGCAGCTTCAGAGTGAGGCTGTGTTTGCCAATATTCTGCCTGAATGTGGGAAAGAAACCTTGCAGAACTTTTGACTGATAATTTCCCTTCCACAGTGAATGATGCTGACCTTTCTGCCAAGGCACGAGGTGCCATTTTCAGAGCAGAGATTCCTTCCCTCAACATCCAGCAGTGAGTTCATATCAATATTTTCATGTGACTCCACAGCATCCTGTAATATTTCACATTTCCAGCTCCAACTCTTTTTCTACCTTGTGACATATTCTCAAGTCAACACTTTATGTTTTCCCTCTCTTTTTTTCCCCAAGAGAATTCATTATGTTAATGAACACTTGGAGAAATAAAACACACATATTAAGTGTTCACTCATCCCACCAATAAAATGACAGCTCAGAGTCCCTGGTTCAGCATCCTGGAAATCACTGAGGGATTATTCCACTTGACACTGTGTGGGTGTATTACACATTATTAGACTTCAAGCAGTAACACATAACAAACCATCAGATTTAAATAGAACAGAACATTATCTTTGTTTTGTCTACAAGCCAGTTGACCCAGGACAGCTGATGGCTTCAAAACCTGCAGAGCAGACAAGGGCCTTCTTATTTTAGGAGCTGAGATTACCAAATGATCTGAAAAATTTGCAGAACTATGTGTTTCCCCAGGAAAAAAATAATTAAAATTGTATCACCAGGGAGAGAATCCACCAGCACTGTTTCATTACCTCTTGAAATTTGTCATAATTAAATATGTTACAAATTCACACTTCAAAAAACAAGTGGAAATTATACTTTCTTCTTCTAGATCCTAGGCAAACTGATTTCCAAATAAGAAAGTAAATACTGCTTCCTCTAAGCCATGTCACCCTGCACACAAATGACACAATTTGCAGCAGGTCTGCAAGGCTGGAGCACTGCAAACTCCTCTGAGCCTCTGCTGAGTATCTGGGGGTTTTTAGAAACAGTAAGAACTGCACTGCTTCCCCAGGAAAACAGGATTTCTTTATCTTGTCCCTTTCTGACAATTTAGGATGCAAAGAACACAGTGCCCTCTGCAATAATCCCTTTTTCTGCGCTATGCAAACCTGCCAAGGCAAATGCAGGCTCACTGCTTTCCCTCTGACACCCCAAACTGATAAATGGTTATGGGGGTTTTTTGGCAATTTTTTAAAACTATGGTTGTATTTGACATTTGCTTCAAAACCAGGGGCACTCACAGCCACCCTGCCCCACCTTGGGTCACCCCAGAGCCCCAAAGGGAAGGAGCTGACAGTGGAGCTCAGGAAAAGCTGAATTAATGTATACAAGCACCACCTGCTTTGTGTCTCCAAATCTCTCAGCTTAATCAGAGCCCAGGGCAACACTGCTTAATGTCAAAATTATCCACTCCCTTTGCTACCAAAATCCTCAGTAAAATACATCAGTGCTCTGAAACCAATGAATAAAAGCAATTTCTATTATTAATGTGTATCTCATCCATTTCTATTGCCATCAACATTTGAAAACTTTTTCCTTTTTACTTTTTCCCCTTGCAAGAGCACACATTTCCTAGGAGTGCAAACACTGACAAATTTAAGGTAAAAATAATGAAAAATAGATGAACACATAATATAATGGAACATCCACTGGGATGAGTACAAAAAGATTTATAATTTATTTATATTTTATGAGCAAGAAGATTTTGCTATTTGCTTTGGGAATCGGGAGAAGGACTTACAATGCCTCTTAAAACCAGCACAAATGAAACAGCAAGAGACTGAATCAGCTCCCACATTCCGACTCAATCCCTCGACTTTATAGTACATTGTTTTTACTTCTACTGATGCTTACTCCAGATAACATCACTTTAAGCATCTAAAACAAAATAGCACACACATGTTAACAAAGTATGCATCTTCCAGTCCAATTATGAAAGATTTTTCAGGCTCTTATTCCAAAGGGAAAATCTCATTAGTACGGTTTCATGAAAATGAATGCCAAGAAAACAATTTAACATGAAAAAATATATGTTAAAATACATATTATTGTCTACTTTTTTTTTTTTTTTCCCCTCTTGATTGGCAGTGCTGCAGCTACACAGTTTAATGTGCTCCAGAAGAACCATCCCAACTCTTTACATATTCCCCTTTCAGGCATGAGGATCATGCAGCAGTGTGGGAAAATTCACTCTCCTGCACCGAAAGAAGTGTCAGGGTGGGACTGAAATCAGAGGACCTTTCACTGAGGTCAAAACTCCGGGACATAAATTCAGGAACAGGGAAGCCAGCCAGGACAGTACAGCAATCTAAAGCTGATTTCATCGCTATTTGGGCAATTTCTGATTTTGAAAAAGCTTTCAACTACTTTTGCAGCCATTTCCAGAGGACTTTGTACGTGTGTTGTATTATCATGTCCCTAACTGGTGATGACACCAGAGTGAGTATGGGAGTGCTACTGAGCCATCTGACAGTGGTGAAATTTTAAACCTGAAAACAAGAAAAATACACTGCTTTTAGTGTTTGAAGAACTCCCTGTTTTCTACACTGCCTGGTGAAGAATGGTCAGACTTTGTGCCAAGCCTTCTGAACAGGGCACACAAGTAAAACACAGACGTGTAGGAAAAATCATCATTCAGGAGATTAATCTCAGAGCTGAGAAATGATCTGAAGGGAAAGAACTGACTGACCATGAACCCATTAAAGACACCCCTGGCAAGACTGAATTTCAAAGCCCCAGCTGTATCTGGTGGGTGCTAACCTCCAATTCTGAAAGGAAACTCTGCCATGATGACCATTCTATTTTTCTACACTGTCAAGTAGCACAGACTACACACACAAGTTTTAAAATATTGACAGTTCTATAAAGGCTTCCAGTATTTAAAAAAATTTCCTGAGTACAGGATAGCATGGTTACTTGACACCAAAATAAAATCATCCCTGCTGTCCTTCTCATGTTGGCCTGAACATCACCAACAATCAACAATGACCTCAAAAATTCAGCATTATCCACCGAATATTCTGACCAAAACAAAATAACTTCAGCTACTACCAGAGATATTGTTGAAAGAAGTTGAAAAGTAACTAAAAAACAATTGATGGATGGCTTTGTGAACTTCCATGAGACTTAAACAAGGATGGATCTCCCTGGAATTCTTCTCTAAAGTAAGGGTTGCTTTGTACAAGGGAATGGACTGATCACTGACCATAACAGAAAGGAGAATCTTTTTTTTTTCTCCGAAAGCCTCTTCAGTTAAATTCCTTGTCTTGGATGAAATATGGCTATAGCAAATTGTGAAATTGCAAGAATATGCTGCAGTAATAAAAGCCCAGTTTGCTGCAGGAGCTAGCAGGGAAAGAAAGTACAAATACAATTGCAAAGGCTGAAATGGGACAGGACACAGACCTCAGAATTTCTGGTGGAATTAACACCAATACTACATTTTCCTACAACATGAACTACATTTTTTTTTAATAGAATTTGCTCAAAACAACTAGATGAAAAAAAAAAATTTAAACAGAGGTTGAAATAAGTGTTGCTTCTTTCTCCAATCGCTTTTCTTTCTGAATGTCTCCCTTCCATATCACCGTCCTGAGGGGCAACAGACTCAGTCCATTCCCATCTGAGCTGCAGGGCTTGGCTGAGTTTCTCCTCCCTTTTCCAGCAATTTCTGCCTCAAGCAGGTGCCTCTCTAAGGAAAATCTCCAACTTGAATCCCATTCTTATTCTGAGAGGAGTGATTTTTCGCTATGCCTTGAAGTCTCTGTCCAGCATTTTCTCTAATGCATGTTAAAATCTGTAACCAACACTCTCCTTTTCTCTCTCACCCTTTGTTTAGAAGCATCACGAGGACGTGGAATTGTTCCATGCCAGGCTGGATGGGGCTTGGAGCAACCTGGGATGGTGGAAAGTGTCCCTGCCCAAGGCGGGGAGGTGGGACTGGATGTTCTTTAAGGTCCTTTCCAACCCAAAGCATTCCATGATTCCACTATTCCCTGATTCCACAATTCCATGATTCCACAATTCCAGAATTCCACGATTCCACGATTCCATGATTCCACGATTCCAGGATTCCATGATTCCATGATTCCACAATTCCACGATTCCACAATTCCACGATGCCATGATTCCATGATTCCATGATTCCACGATTCCATGATTCCATGATTCCACAATTCCACAATGCCACAATTCCACGATGCCATGATTCCACGATTCCAGGATTCCACGATTCCAGGATTCCATGATTCCACGATTCCAGGATTCCATGATTCCATGATGCCATGATTCCACAATTCCATGATTCCACGATTCCAGGATTCCACGATTCCTGGATTCCATGATTCCATGATTCCAGGATTCCATGATTCCACGATTCCACAATTCCACGATTCCATGATTCCACAATTCCAGTGTCTCTGTGACTCTCACACCACTGTCTGCACATTGCACTTGGCTGCACAGAGAGGTGACCACAGGAGGAAGCAGAGGTCGGGTGATCACTCATTAAGATTCTGAATCAAATTAAGATGTCTGTAAACAACTTTAAATGAGAGCAGGGAGCCTGTGGGTTTAACACCAGCATGTTCTGGCTGTCAAACAGCTTCCCTTTGCTTAATGTAGGAGAAATGGAATGTTAAATTGAGCATTTTATATAATAAATATAACTTTGTTGACCTCACCTTCCTGAAGTCACGCAGGTGCCTAGATTTATGCCCTGGACTAAACCACTACATTGAGCTTCATCTGATAAATTTATCAAACTTAGTAAGCTTGATGGTAAAAGATAGAAAAAAATGCCAAAGGAGGTGAGGATAAGCTAAAAGCTGAAGTTTGGATATAACCACCTGCTGTTTCACTCCACAGGCAACACCAAGCTTGGTACAGCAGGACCTTGTGCCCTTTTCATCCTTCCATCCCCTACACGGTCAGTCATGTGTGGTTTGTAAAATATTTCAGTAAGAACTGATTCTCGATACCATGCACATTTCCACTTTCAACTTCTATTCTGTCAGCTCAGTTCCTAAAAGAGGAAGAACGTGCAAAAAAAAGTAGGCATAGAAATTATTTTTACTCCGGACACAGAAAGCGGCAGTGCAGAGAAGATAAGCTCTCCTGGTATGTCATGAAAGAATTTGGTGCAGACAGAAAAAGTAAAATACACAGCCTAAAGAAATACCTTTTGTGATAGTTCTGCTGCAGAGCTACAGCCTGCCTAGAGCCTATAAAAAAAACCTGAGACAACACAAGTCAGAGCAGCTCAGAGTGAGCCAGGATAAGATGCCTGAATGAGCATCCCTAAGAAAGAGGAGTTCACTCGAGTGTGCGACTGCTTCTGGTTTTAATTCTGATTTTATTACATCTCTCTTTTAGGATCTGTCTCGACAGATCTGTGCCCCATTTATGCACAGGGTAAAAAGAACTACACCGTCAAGAAGGGATTTATAAATCAGGGAAGCAGCGGGGGATTTCCTAAAGGTCAATTTTCCTGCAAGAAATATAAAGGCAAAAGCCATTTTTCCAATGAAATGAGAGAAGATCTTGCAGGATAAGGGGTAGAACAAGGAGCTGGCAGATAAGGACTCTATTGCTCTGCTCCTGATTTCTTGGAGCAGAATTTGGGAAGTTTTTGACACAGTGTCAGAATTTTCCCATAGAAAATAACAGCAGAACCCCAGAAGGACTCAAGGTGTGGATATTCTTAGTTTATCAAGGAGGTTGATTGCGGCACTGTGCAACCTAAAGGCTCCCTGATAATATCACATTGATGCTATACAATTATTAAATGGAAACTGCTGCATCATTAAGACCTCTCTCAATACAAAGCATTTTGTAATTAAACATGTATGCTTTTAATGTACTTTCCATGGTATGGCTTGCACTAATATGTACCAGGTATGCTTAACAGCCAGAGTGGGTAAACAGCTGAAATCTAGTGAAATAAACCCAAATTGAGTCTATCCTGTGGTATTTTTTATAGAGAAAATGGCTTCATTTCACTGGCTTTCTTAGGTAGAACAGGAACTACAGAAAATTAGAGAAGGGATGTAACTGAAAAAAAACCACAAGGGAACTTGACTCAGTGTGTACCACTTTACACTTCGTTTTTAATAGTTGTTTTGTAAAATATGTTTTCACTAAAAATTACTTTTCTGAACACATTTTTACATTTCTTACTTCCCTGTAACCACACAAGGAACTGCAACTGGTGCCCACTCAGCCAGAATAAGTGGAAAGTTAAATATAAAGTACATCGTGAGCAGGGAAAAATGCAGCTCATCTCCTCTTCTGAAACAAGGCTCAATGACTCTACATTGGAATGTATAAGCAAAAGTAGTGGAAAACAAAATTGTTTAGAAAATAAAAAAAATAAGTCGTAACTATAACTGCATCATATTTGTTTTCTTTAAAAAGGCATTGCAATTTATTTTTTTTTAGTTCTGTATGAACATAAACATGCATAATATTTCATTTAAAGAAAGCAGTTTTTAAAATATTTATAGTGATTACTGGAGAAGAAAAGGAGTTGCTAGGAAAAAAAAAGTCTCCTTGGGATTAAATGCTTGTTAATCAATTTGATTTGTATTTTTAAAAGCATTTGTGGTAGCCATCCTACACAGATGCATTGCCAAATTGGAACAAGGAGTTGGTTAAATTCAAATGGATTTTTGCAATTAAGAGCAAAGAAAATGAATCATTCCAATACATACAATCCTCAATATTGATCCAAAACACAGAGACATCACTAATAAATTTCCACATTCTTCTCTTCCAAACATTTTTAACTCATGGAACTGCAATCCACAACCGAAAGTGGCCCATAAGGGAAACAGTGTCAACACATGAAAGCTAATTTTCCATAATCTCATCAGCAGGCAAATGCCACAGCATCTAATACCAAGAATAACCTGACATTTCTGAATTAAAATCAGATCACTGCTTGTTTTCCATCATCATCATCACCACTAAGTTCCTGAGCAGATGAGATGAGCTACACAGGGTATTTTTCAGGCAACACACCAACTTAAAATCAACATGAAAAGTTACAGTCAAGAAGGAGTCTCTCTTCATAAGCACAAACATCTTTTCAAGCTTCTCTGAATCACGGGAAAACTGAAAGCAGTTTGTAGCTAAAGTCTCACTCTGAAAATCTTCACATAAAATTTATCATTTGAAACTGATGATTGTTCTTATGGCAGGATTTTGTGAAGGTTGGTAAGTATAGTAAAAATCCTCTTTGTAAGCCTGGAAGGTCTTGGATGTTCCCCTGCCTATCAAAGGACTGGGCCAACATTATCAGCTGCTGCAGATTTTTACATTTCTGTTGAAATAAACAACTGTTTGTTCCTTTGGCGTGGAAAGAAATCTCTCACAAATCTGCACCATAACTCAAGTTCCCCTGCTGGAATTTGACTTATGGTACAGATTTCATACTTTGGCTCAAAAGGAGCACCCTGCATTAAATGATATTAAGAAGGTAAAATCTGGGGCTTGCAAACTTAATCTCGAAGGGATGTTAAAGATCATCTCACTCCAACCCCTGCCCTGGGCAGGGACACCTTCCCTATCCCAGGTTGTTCCAATCCCCATCCAACCTGGCCTTGGACACTTCCAGGGATGTCACCAAAATGAGAACCAGAGCGACTGCTCCAAATGCTGCTCTGTGCAGTGCACAAGGAGATCTGTGATTGGTTTTGACCAGAGAAAATAAATGACTTTTTAAAATTCCTTTCCCTTTTTTTGCCCTTTTGGAGCAGCTTTCAGGCCACAAGCATATCAGCATTTGAGAAGCCAAAACTCACTGAGGCACTTCTCTCACACTTGATTTTATCAAATATGGTAATTTTATTATAATAAAGATATTGAATGAAACTGCTAAATGATCAGACTTTACTACAAAGATTTTCAGAAACAACTAGAATAGAATTTTTATTTAAGTTCATATATTTTACTGTTTACTTTTTAAATTTGATCTGAAATGCAAGGAGACTGATTTTTATTTTATTTACCATTTTGTCAGGGGCCTTAATCCTGTATAAATCAGCCTCTTCTATTCCATTTATTTGCCCTCTCTTTAATGAAGAATTACAATTTATGATTTTTTTCTGTATCACATATGATTTCAGATTTCATAACACATGGAAATATTTCTTTCCCTTCAATTGTAACATTATACATTGTTGTCTGTGCAACTTTCCTATTTTTCTGCTCAGTATTTCTTCCTGTTAAACCATTTGGAGCTAATTTTTGACATTAAGCTGTTTTTAATAAGAGCCTTCACCATTGAAGAGAACAGCAAAAATTTTCACCTCAGCGTAATTTGGAACAATGGAATCGATGAGCTACAAAACCATTTCAAGGAACACAGGTCAACACAAATGTCAGTATTATCAATGGCCAAGTAAATATATCAGGGAGAGGGAGATGAGGAAAGAACAGATCCTTAACTGAATCGCAATGAAACATTCAGATTCTTTCTGAGGTGAAGAGTGATCCCTGCTTGTTCACTGGGGCTGATGAATGCCACCAATTTTGGTTCAGCTTCACTTTGCTGAAGGGCTTCGGGAAAATTTCAGTAACAAAAACCAGAGCAATAATGTCATTATGGGTCTTTCCTCTTTCTGAGCTGGAAAATCACAAGGGTGTATAATAAAATTCAGCAAAGAGGGAAGAAGGGTACTTCAGGTGACCCAGGGACAATCATTCAAGAAACAGGTTATTGAAAAGCATTGTACTACCAGCCTTTGCAGTGTGTGCATTATTTAGATAAACTCACTTTATTTAAGACTTGATTATAACCTTTAAATGTAATGCAATTCATGTGTGCAGCACAAGAATTTATAGGCTAATTTGTTGACTTTATTTGTCAGTGAAAGGACCACATCAGTCTGCTCACCCACAGATTCAGAGCTTGGGGAGAAAATGTTTATTTTATGACGGCTCTGTTAAAGGTTTTCAGGAAATGACAGTAAATTATCCTAATTATTCTATTTTAAAAATAGTAAAATAAATCAAGTAGATATCCCTTCAGAAACCTGTTGCCAGTTTAGAACTCAAGTTCCTTATTTCTGCCTTCTTCCCATTTATCCTTTGTCACATACCTCTGGCATGCTTAAGAATACAGAAATATCACAAATATAATACAAAAACATAAAGTCCCAACACTGCCCAAGGTCCCAGTAATACAAAGAGCTATTTCTTTACAGTATTTCTAACCTCCTGTTTAGTTTTGAACTCATTTTTTTAATTCTCAACTGCAATAAATCAGACTTTGACAAAGATGGTAGGTGCATCTTATAGGATTTATGAACTACTCTTTATGAAATGTTTGCAGAATTCAGTACAAAGCTTAATTAAGCAATACAGAAGTTTTAATCAAACACATTATGAATTTTATACATCTGCAAAGCAGCTAGTTAGAGCATCTTTTCATCCCTTGAGGTTTTGCTTATTGCAGAGTAACCAAAATATTCATGACACCTAATTACTTTCTTTTAAAAAGAAAAAGACAAAAAAAAGTTCTTCCTTTGAAATATTAATTAATTTCAATATTTCTTTAGGGCTTTTTTACCTCTTTCTGATACTCTAGATTGTTCCATTCAATGAAAAGCCAAAATGCAACAGCAACAAGTAAGTATATCTCCTATTTTCAGCTTGGGAAGGAACAGACTTGGGTCATAGAATGAGGGAACTCTGTTGCAGGCTACGTCCCATCTAAAGCAGTACCAGGGACTCCGTACTCTCACATCTCCTTTATGTTGGGTCATTTAAACACACAAGAGATGAGCAAAGAGAGCTGCTCCCTCCTTAAACATCACTCAGAATCCTCGGGGTCCACGCAACGTCCTGAGGCTGGAGATGCTGCACAAAAGCAGCAAGTTAAAACTACAGTGAATCCTCTTTCCTTTTCTTATTCTTCTTCTTTTTTTTTTTTTTTTTAATATATGGCTTTAATATAACCATATTCAAACTTTAATTTGGTGTGTCTGGGATGGTAAATAGCAATGCACCACAATCAGCTGTTCTTAGGAAGAATGAGTTGCCCATAATCTGTGTAATAGAAGCACTCTCTTGCTAATATATCAAGCACTTTGCCAAGGACACTGCAGGGACACCAAAAGCTCCAGTAGCACTGTCACAGTATTTCTGCTCAGGATGGAAGCACTTGCTGCTGTAAGGGAAGAATATAATTTGTTGTGACTAAGAAATTTCATCTTTTGAAAATAAAAGTCACTACCCAGCAAATCTCTTTTCTGTTGATCCATTTTTTTACCATTGTTAAGATATGAGAGCTGTGAGGTTTGCAGCCATCCAGAGCTGGGCCCAGCATAGGTTTCTCCCTGAAAAACTGAACTTCAGTTCTTGACAGGCAAATCAAGAATGGATAACTTGACTGGAATGTGACACTGAACACAGGTCTGAGTGGAAGCCACAGAAGTGCACAGCTCATTGAAACCGCACCTTGCCAATCATCTTCTCAGATTGTTCTGAAAATCTTTTAATTAGCCAGCATCAAATTCTTTCAAAAATTCATTGAGAATTCACATTTTGCCTCTTTGAACTCTGCAGGAACTATCTTCAAGCAATAAAATCATATTGCCTGCCAGAAAGGCAAAAAAAAAAAAAAAAAGGCACTTCTCTACGGCTCATAGCACTGCAACATTTATGAACCAGTGAGCTTTAGTGAAAGCTGCAGCATTCAGCTTTTCCATGAAGCATGAGGAGCTTTCCATAAATTGCAGCCACGTTTCTCCTAGAGGGATATGAATAAAGTCTATTTATGGAATATTCAGCAAGTGGATGCAGGGTGAAAATATCACTTGTTTCTTCAAAAGATTAAATTACCAAGTTTCTGTATCCTGGATTCCATAATCTTTTTTTCCCCTCCAAATTTTAACTTCTTTTGCACAAACACACACTGATCATGCAAACTAAAGTGACCTACATACAGCCCTGGTGCATTTTTGTATATATAAACATGCAATAGAAACACTATAAACAAAATCACATAAAACTCTGTCCAGAAATAGAAACAGCAACAAACACGTTGTATGGAAAAATGTGAAAGCAGAGACAAAAAATATGAACATCCTCAAATGGATACCAGGATGATTAGGGTAAAGGAACAAAGACCGCTAAATCTTGAAAATTCCCGATTTTCCTTGGCCAGTTTGATGTAGCTGGCAGGAATATGTGCCACAGTGTGACAACCACAGGTAATAACTGTTCACCCAGAATTCACTATGTGGTAAAATCCCATTTTTCCAAGAAAATCAAATATCCATTAGCCTTATGCTTCGCTTTAACTTGACATATACAAAAGTAGTATGCTCCTGGAAAAGGTGGGCATAATCCCAAAATTATTTTTGCACAAAAAATACAAAAGAATGTGCATAATTGAGAGCCAAAAGCCTTTTCCCTACAACATCAGGCACTTGAGTCTAGCTAAAAACTGAGAGTAATAGTCAGCAGTGTATTTAACTCAGGGATCCAAATATTGCTAATGCTGAAACAAATGAGTGACTGTCTTCAACAGACAATTAAAACTTTAAAAATCACCTGTTTTGAAAAGGCATGAGGCTGTTAAAATTCCATGTGCCTTTTCTCTCTTGGAATGATAAATGAAGCCATCAGTTGATAGGATGTTTTGCCATAGGTTCTATTATTAAGCCATGCAAAGAGGCTTTGGCAATTATTACTAATTTTATTTTAGGCATCAGTAAAGTATCTGGAAGAGGCTCTTTTCAAGCAGTTCTCTCAGTCTCTCCAGACAGATAAAATGCAGCCATCTTCCCAAAGTAAGTACGTGGGTTTTCAATACCACGAAAGGTCAACCATTCTCACAAAATTAAGTTCTTAGAAGTTCTGGTGTTATTTCGTGGAAGGAAAAGCTAAATAATAATACCATAATGAAGTTAGCTTGGCAACAAGCTTCCAGGAAAGAACCAACTCTCTAAAGAAAATATTACAGAAAAAATACTAAAATCTCTGAAATGGAGATTTTGATAGGAAGCATTCTCAGGGTGCCCAGGAAAAATGGGAATTAAAATACATTAAAAGCTATTACATGTACTGCATGACTTATTTATATGCATTAATGAACTGTAGCAGTACACACCCCAAATTTCAGGAACAATGAAAAATATAAACATGTAACTGTAAATACCACAGATTTCCCCCCTGTGTTCAAATAAATCTGGATTATTTTCATGTATATGTGCTGATCAGTAGGAAAAGCACTGAACACAAATACATGCTGCTCTGGATTAAGGCTTATTTGGTGGGTTTTTCTTAATAAAAATCATTTTGTCACAATTCCAAGATGATGCCGTATACTTCAACAGATGAAATTACAAGAGGAGAAAACAGTTATTTACCAACAAGGTTCTCCATGCTAACCCTGCACCTTGTTAACACCTCAAACTAAGGCAACAGATTCCGAGCTCCCGTTCTAGAAAAGCTCCTCAACTCTCAGAACTTGTTTTCCCCTTCCTCACCGTAACCCTGAGTTCTTCATCTCACCTTAAATTCTAAATATAAATAGCGTAACTTCTGAAGAAAAGCTTCAGTGCCTGTGTCGTGGGTTTGACCCCGGCTAAATGCCAGGCACCTACAACGTTTGCTTTCTATGCTCTCTCCTGCTGCAGCTATGCAGAGGAGAGGAAAAACTAACACAAAACACTGGACTTATGAGTTGAGATAAGATCACTGATAAGGGCCGCACGAGATTCAGGGCAAAAGTAGGCGGGAGACTTAAAGTTGCAAAGAAAAGTGATTTATTAATCTAACAGAGTCAGAGGATAAATTGGAGATAAAAATAAGCTCTTAAGACACCATTTCTTCACTCACCCCTCTTTTCCCTCTTAAGGCACCACTTCTCAGCTCACCCCCTCCCTCCTTTCTAACTAACTAACAACTCCCAGGCAGGGGCAGGGTGTGGGGCTTTTCTTAGGTCAGTCCATCGCAATTCTTCTACTGCAGACACTGTTTCTCTATTTGCCCTCTCTCTCTATTCAACCAACAGATCTGGGCTAGGGCAAGGCATGTGGCTTTTCTTAATCAATCAATCCAAGGCCACAATTCTTCTGCTCCAAACACTGTTTCTCTACGCACCCCTCTCCCTATTAAGACCATTTCTCAGCTCACCCCCTCCCTCCTTCCTTCTAACCAACAGCTCCGGGGTGGGGGCAGGGTGTGGGGGTTTCCTTTGGTCAGGGTCAGTCCATCAGGGGGAAGAATCCTCTACTTAGCCATGGGGGTCCCTCCCACGAGAGACAGTCCTGTGCGAACTTCTTTGGCGTGGGTCCAATCTCACGAGCAGCCCCGCCCGATTGCTGCTGTCCGAGATTCTCTCCAGGCTGCAGAATTCCAAGCCGAGGCCAGGCTGTTTCCATCCCGGGAGCAAGGCCTTTCTCTCTCTTGCAAGGCCTTTGCAACTCTCAGTCTCTGGGACTCCCACTGGATCACAGCTTCCTGCAGGCATCATCTGCTCCGCTGGTGTGGGCACCTCCCCACAGGCTCTGGGGGTTGCTCTGCATCCCCTGGACTCCATGGGCTGCAGGGGGACCACCTGCTCCCCCATGGTCTTCACCACGGCTGGCAGAGGGTTTTCAGCTCTGGCGCCTAGAGCACCTCCTCCCCCGCCTTTCCACTGACCTTGGTGCCTCCATGTTGTTCTCCCTCACATATTTTTACCTCCTCCTCCTCCTTCCCTGGCTAAAAAGAAGTGCGTGCTTACATTGTTTAGATTTCTTCTTAAATATGTTTTCACAGAGGCGTAACTAACATCTCTAATTGGCCCAGGTTTGGCCAGGAGCATGTCCATCATTTTACAGCCATCAGAGACTGGCTCTGCTGGACATGGTGGAAAATTTCCAGAATCTTTACTCAGGACATGCAGGAGCCATCTTTGTACCCCACCCTGTTCACTGGCAAAAACTGGGCCAGGCAAAACTACCACAGCCTGTAAGAGGCTTCTGCAGAGATCCCTCAGCAAGTTAAGTGGAAGAGTTGGGGCAGAAACACAGACTCAAACCTGGCTCTGGAGCACGTGTTTGACACTGGGAAGGTACAAAACGATGACAGCACTCACACCTGGCCTGACTTGGCATTGCTTTGCAATAATAGGACTGGCCCTACTCTGAGCGGGTTCTGCAGTGGATGATGGCACAGGTCCACTCCAGTGCCTTACAATTTCTTTAAAACTTCAATGGCTCACTCACAATTCCCCTTTCAACAAAACTAAACCAAACCAACCTTCCCGAAGTATCACGACAGATTTACAATAAAGGTGGAAGACAAAAACAGGTTTTCTGAGATGTGGAACTGCAAGCTTTTGTCAGAAATTTATTCCTTCCTTTTCACTCCTTTTTCCTTTAGGGCCTCCATCTTCAATCTAAATGTTACATCCTGAAACTATGGGTTGATGCTATATAGGTGTGTTTGCAAAGCACTTTGAAAGTGAAATGCAATTATTAGAAGTGATTTCCTAATTATAAACTATCTATTAAAATTGTAATACATGGCATTTTTCATTTCTCTTATTCCTGTAAACATTTGTTCCAAAATATGCGGCAAGAGTGTTAAAGGAAAGATGTTACTGTGCAGTCTCCACACAACATAGGAAAGAAGGTTTAGATTGCATATTAGGAAAAAATTCTTTACCCAGAGGGTGGGGAGGCCCTGGCACTGAATTATTAAAATGCAGATATAGATCTAATATCGATATCCACCTGAGACGGACAAAGACTCTCTAACTTGTTAAGGTTAGAAAGTGTATTTTTATTTCAGAGCTGCAGGGAGAGCTCCCAAATGTACAGCTCCAAAGTAACAATGCAACACAGAACTTATTTATCTATAACAATAATGCATATTTAAAATACAGATACATATTCATAGCATAAGCACCTCCCATTCCCCGCTTTGTATGGAAATTAGCAAAAAGTCATTAAGCATGCACAGTTCCTGCAATGGAATTGGGTCGGCGGTCTTTAATTGAGTCTGAGGGCTGCTTTTGAGGAAGTAATATGAGTCTTCCTCAGTATGACCTTCTTACTTTGTTGATTTTTGACAATACATTTGACCCTGGAAAATTCCCAATGCTCCCTTCTATTGCTTCTAAGTAGGTTGCATCTGGTCAAAATTTGTAACTGTCTAGGCTCTCCTTTGAACCTCTTTTCTTAAGATTATTAATTGTCTATTCTAAGCACAGCTGAGTAAATATCAAATAATCAAAGGGCTACTCTGCATTTAATCATTAATTTCTTGCTAGCTGAGTTCTGCGTCTTTTTCTATTCTAGTTGATTTTAACAGAACTAACTTTTATCTAAAATCTCTACATTTAAGTGTCTGAAAGAAAACCCTATGTTTCAGCACAGGTTGTCCAGAGAAGCTGTGGCTGTCTCATCCCTGGAAGTGTCCAAGGCCAGGTTGGATGGGGCTCTGAGCAGCCTGGGGCAGTGGAAGGTGACTCTGCCCATGGCGGAGGGTTGGAATGAGATGAGCTTCAAAGTCCCATCCAACCCAAGCCATTCTATGATTCTGCAGTCCTAAGAAACTAGAAACAGTATAGATACTAAATAAAGTGTTTCCATCTGCGATTCAAAGCAAACTTCATACACAAATAACAACTATACAAACCTCCATAACCTCCCACATCATTATGTGGGTATCAAATTTAACTCCGATTCTGTATTTCCAACCCTCTGGGACAAAGCAGAAACATCTGTCTTTATTTCAGCTGCCAGTCTAACAGTATGTTTTAAGATAAATCACCCTCTATGAATAATTAATACTGCTTTCTCAGTTAGATTTGTGATTATTAAGTCATTATTTGTTTGTTTTCACTGATGATTAATCTGTTTTCCCTTCTCGTGTTTAGTCATACAACTCTGGAGGAAAACGAAACCCTCAGATAACTTGCAAATTCTGCTTAGAACTGAGCAGTCAGTTCTCAAGAGCTCTGTATTTTAAAATATCCAGCTAAAAGGTACACAGAGCAAAGGATATTCTGCAATGGGGTTTCCTGGGCACAGAAGAACCCTGGATTACAAAACACCCCAGCACTGGAAGGAGTGTTGGGGTTGGCACACCAAAGCCCAGGGAGATGCGCATTGATCACAAAACACAATTTTTAATGAGGATGACATATCCTTGGGACAGGAATGAAGGAGATTCCAAGTCCTTAGTAATCTACTTCTGTCTCTTTGTGGGAACAGAGGATCTGAGCCTGCAATTCTCAAAGCAATCAAGGCAATCATCCCATCAGCCTTTCCAATCACTGATGCACAGAAAACTACTGCCATTTCTCACTGGGTTTGTCTTCTCTCAGACTGGTCTGGTAAAGCAGTACAGGGAAGTCTGGCAAGAGGCAAAGCTGCAACAAATTAGGTAGTAAAAATACACAAAGTAATTGAGGAAATCATCTAGAAGAAGATTTGGCAGTGATGGGTGAAAACTGTGCTCAGAGAGATCAACTCCTTAACTTGACTTAGCCAGCAGCAATCCAAACACCAGAGCCAAAACCCAGCACACAACTGGGAAGTGCGGAATGCAAAAAGACTGCAGCAGACCTTACCTCAGGTCAATTAAAAATCCTCCTCAAGCTACACTTGGGGAAGGAGAAGGAAAGCAGCAGGCTGCAGGGTCAGGAAGACACCAGGATTTGATATTCTGTCTGAAGTCCCTCTGAGCCTTGATGATGAACTGGGCTTGGAATAAACTGAGCAGAGATTTGTGGATGCTCTATCTGCAGTTGAAAACAAAACCTCTTCCTAGAGGCAGCTTCTTCCCATTCCAGGATCAAGAAGGTCTTTGGATATAAATATTGCTGCGATGCTGAGGGGGATATTTAGAAGTTTTCTTGTTCAGAAGGACACAAGCCTAATGCCACGTCATTGCCAAGCCAGTGGCAGGTAAATGGAGAAACAAAATAAGATCCACCAGAAAGCTAAACCACAACTGAAAGGACTGGTGTCATACACTGAATTAAAGATACTGACAGCAAGTCAGTGCAAAAACATTTGCTTTGCTTATTAATCAGGAATGTTGCCAGAAGCAAAATACAGTCACATAGTTTTAGTTTAATCTCAAAATGGGTGTGAAAGTCACAGGTCACAAAAACCCTGAACAGGACCCTCTGTTCTGACCGATCATTTCCAAAGCTTTATTCACCCCCATTCACTCCTGGTGCTTTTTCAGCCAATGTAATGAGTCATTCACTGGTTAAACCAGGAGGCTGCAAAACTGAACTTCCCACTATATTACTGTCTTATTTTGTAGCCTCAGGCAAAGTAATGATCTTTTCTCAGTCTGTCTATATGTAATATGCACATTATGCTTCTCACAGGGATATGATTCGTTCACTGATGATAAAAAACATTTCGGTGTTCTCAGGCAAACAGCATTATAAATCCACAAGAGGTGAGCAACAGGGGGAAAACAACTGTCTTCCCATACCAGTGCAGTTGGACAATTTAAAAGTTACAAGAAACTTTTTACCGAGAATTATACCATTCTCCAGTATCAAGTTCTTGCAGATTTTTATTTAAAAAAAACTTTAAAACAAAAAAATCTTCTCAAGAGAGCTTCCAGCCTTATAAACATAATGTTGGCCAGAAGAGAAAAGTCAGAAGTTCATCCTGCCCTCAGAGAAAGATACCCATTTGACTGTTCCAGGATTTCTAATCTGGAGCCAGAAGGGATGAGATCTTCCACATCATCCCACAAATCCTGAGAGAATGGGAACAGCAAGACTTGGGCTCTGTCAGCTGGGGAGGACCACACAAGCCCAAAACAATGACGGAGATGCTGTAAGAGCATGTTAGCACAAGCTGAGTTGGAAAGCTGGCATGAGAGAGTTCAGGAAAGCAAGCAGATAAAACGGAGACGAGAATTTGCTTCTGCTGTTAAACAGACTTTCTCTCTTGAATTTTTATCAAAATTCCATTGGAGCCTTGGTCAGCAGTGCAGAGACTGATAATGACACATTGCTTCAGATATGCACAATGCGAAAGAGGAGTACCAGCAGTTCTGAAGGAGAATTTTGCAACATTTTGTTTTGAGAACTAGCTGTAAATGAGACCAATCAAGGATGTTATCTGCTCAGAGAATCATGTTTCTAGCTCATATTTCACTTTGTTCTTAGATGCAAAGCATGATGTCCAAATTAGACATCTTCATAGGTTTTGCCCCCCCACACCACACCAACATTGTCCTTCCAGGTGTTTAAATACCTTTTTGAATTATTCATTGTACAGTTCTGAGACTCAGAATTATTGGGTGAAAAGACAAAATTATCCTTTAGCCTTCAACTTCTACTCCCTAGGAACAGACTGATTATGTTAGAAGTCACAGGTATTCCCTTCAGAATTCAGTCAAGGAATGTTTTGGAAGGAATTTTTTTGGCCTGCTGTCATTCAACTTGGCAGAAACACAGTTTTCCCTAATGAAGTCTTGGCTTATTTATCTCTATTTATCTTGAACACAACACAGAAGGATTCTGTGAATTAACAAAACCAATTCCTGTTTCTGTGTAGCTCCTTGGGCCTCTGCACAGCACAAGGCTGTAGGTGTACTCCTGCAGCAAACAAATCCCATACGTGGGCAGGCAATAGTAACAGTACCTTTTATCCCATCTTATCTGCATTGCCAGCACGTCAACAGCACACAAGTGAGAATCCTGAACAAAGAGGAAGATTTTACTCTGAGACTTAGTCATTTAATTGACAAGAAGAACAACGAAGTTCACCTCCAGAAGTTTCTTACCCTTAGGTTTCCCAATTTAGATTTTGTCAACATGAATTGCATTGGATTCCAAATGCTGAAATGCCACATAGAGAGAGATGCAGTCAGACAAGGCTGCCTTTTAGTTCCTAATTCCTTACAAATCTTGAATGACACCCAACTACAAGCAGGAAACCACAGCAAAAATGCATCTTAAGACTTTTCCAGAGATTCATGAGAGCTTTAAACAGGCAATAAAACAAATCAGCACTTACACTTAACCATCCACCAGCAGCAAGTCATTAGGTGCAAATGAAATACATGCACTTAACAAACAGGACTAGAATCACAAGTCATCCTAGCTTTGTATGAGGGAGACAGCATTAGCATCAACAAGAGTCCCGAAATGAGCAAATTTAAAGGACAAGACAATTAAAATGTTAACCACTGCCTGCAGCCTTATTTGCAAAATGTTCCCAACATTGCCACCATCTAACTGCTGCTGCTTCAGATGGGAGTGAAGTGCCAAGCCCTTGCACTTTTAGTTTGAACTGGATCTACAGCATAGGCTGGGCATACACAATAAAAAATACAATAAATACAGATTAACCCAAGTAGATCAGCTGAACTCCCCAGATGTTGCTCTGTACCACCAAAAAAAGTGCAGCTGAAGAGACGACACCCTCTGATGCACATACACAGCTTTGCACTGCTCTTCCCACACCTCCTGAACCAATCTGTCCCTAATAACAATCCTTGATATTTCAGATGTTGTGACAAGATTTAAACTGAGATCCCTAAACTGGAACTTCAGCTGTGTCAGGAATCATTGACCCTTTCACAGAGTAACCAGGAGCCAAACCTATGTTGTGATGACAGACTGCAAATATAAGGACTTGCAGCGCCGTCAAACATGCCAAGAGCATCACTGCAAGATGCAACATAGGTATATGAGGTCAGAACTAGGCCACATTTCCATATTTCCTAAGATTTGCCAAGTTCCAAATTAGAGGCAATCACATAAATCTCAAAACATGACAGTAAGAAGATAAAAATTCCCCTTGGTTAACAAACAAATGAAGACAAGAGTATATAAGTCCCAGAAAAAGCAGAAAGGAGAACAGA
The DNA here is from genome assembly GCA_013397895.1 of Origma solitaria. Lineage (NCBI taxonomy): Eukaryota > Metazoa > Chordata > Aves > Passeriformes > Acanthizidae > Origma > Origma solitaria. The sequence continues at coordinate 719,675 of VZRL01002258.1, forward strand.
TAAAACCTCCCTCAGAAAAAGAAAATCACTCAGAGAACAGTAATTATAGGCAAGTATTTTTGTCTTCACTACAGACACAGCTTTGACATTTCCACACTCTCATAGAAACTATGTATTTAAAGGGAAAATGTGAAACCAGTAAAAGACAACTGCCAATTGCTGCATCTTCATTGACTCTGTGTCAACAAAGACTGGAAAGTCTTTACTCTGCGATTATTTTCAACCTATCTCTGCACAAGGGAAAAATTCAGGGGAGAATTTAATGATAACAAATGTTTTAGCAGCTGACTTGCATTGAATTTTACAAATTTACAATGAAGTTCATCGTCAGCAGATACCAAATTTATCAGTCTTCAGTTAGAGGCCAAGGCACAACCAAGCAGGAGCATTTGTCCTTTAGACTCCAAAAGACCTCCCTTTGGTTTTACCAACCAAAACCACTAATGGTAAAAAAACCAATTTAAAAAATCCCTTTGTTTGTCCCGGAAATGTTTGTCTAATAAAGAAAATGATGTTGTATGTGAACAGATAACTGTGAAAACAGCAACTATGGGGGAAAAGAAAAGAATGTCATAGTGACTGTAAAATTTCAACAAAGACACAACCACTAAAGTAATTACAGCTGCTCTAAGAGTGAAACAGCCTAAGAAAGCAAGAGAGAATGCAAACCTACGTGGGATTGCACAGGATTAATGAGTATAAAAAGCATCAAGATTAACTAGAGAGGTGGAGGAAAACTCACATACAGCAATACTCTAGCAGCTAGAACAGCAAAATCATATGTATTTTCACAGAAAATATCACCAATCAATTTAAACATTATTTTATCAGTCTGTGACCTACAACTTATTTTTTTCCCCCCCACAAATACCTGGAGTGTGAAAGCTACAAACATAGGAAGCTGTAATAAATGGGAAAGCCATAAACAAATAACTTATTAATTTCCAGTTAAGATCATGGATTATGAGTTTATGTCATTTTCTATCATTTTCTCTGCTGATTCCTTTTGTAGTCCAAGTGAGCCTCTCTCCATACATTGTCCCTATTCCTCATGGCTCTCCTTTGACTGGCTCCTGCTTCATGTGATGGTAAAGGTGAACTAAGAATTGCCTCCTCCCTCCTCTTTGCCCATCCCAGGGGTGCAGGACACACTGACTCAGCCTCCCAGCCTGATCCCACCCCAAACCAGGAGCTACTGTTTTTTTCTGGTTTGGTTTGGGGTTTTTTCCCTGCTGTTTTAGTGAGCTGAATTGAGTCACTGTGCCATGAAGTGACAGAGCCAGAAACATCTGAGTTTCTTTCCCATAAGAGTGAGAGATGAGAGATAATGGGACTAAGCAACATCTGGCAGTTCTGATAGGAACAAGCCATTACTGCCTTGTCTTTTCGCAAAGCCACACACTCCCTTTCTCAGTCTTTGCCTTCAGCCAATGCCCATTACCTAAATCTCATTCAATTACGAACAAAAATAACAGCAGAATTGAGATCCCTTCCATTTCCCCAATTCTTTTTTGACAATCCTTCAATTTTTGGTTTATTTACGTACTGAGGACAGGAGCTGCCTGTTAATGTGTGCTCACTCTCTGCTGCTGCCTGGCACCATTCTTACAGAGGGAACAATTTAACAGTTATAACCTCATGGGTTTAGCCAAATACTGCATACACAGAAAGCTTGGGAAAGATGGTGTTAAAAACTGGTTCGGGTATGCAGAAAGAGTAGAATTAAAATAATTTCCTGATATGAAAGAAACTGTTTTAAAAGGTATGGGATAATGGACTCCATGTGTCAGAAGATAAGAACCTTCAGCAGCAAGACCTCAAATAAATTCTTAGAGTACAATTAATTTCATTATACCCTGAAAAGAAAGTGTACCTATCCAGGTATTATTTTACTCATACTTTTCCGATGCTACATGTTTGATGAATAAAAGGGGTTACATAGCAGCTTATTATTATTAAAATATGATGACAGTGCCTGTGTCTCCCCAAGCAGCACAAAACTCCAAACTCATATCCTCAGAAAAATCTTTTCATTTTTATAAGCTATCTGTCAACAGGCCATTTCTTCTCTGCCTTCCCTTTGATCATACAACCCTAATTTTCTCAATGTGGCAATTAATCTCTTTTCCCCCTGATTTTTATATAAAGATATTAGAAAACCCTCTGAAGCCTCCACATTGTAGACTAAGCTAATATATGCAGACTTGTATTCCTATAATTATCCTTTTTTCCCCCTCCTTTCTCCCTTCTCCCTTTCACATGCCATCTATCATATTTTGTTTCAATAGGAGCACATGATCCTTTTGTGCTCACTGAGTACCTAGCCAGTGTGCTACAAGCTGTCCTGTACCAGATAAAATCACCCTCCACCTACAGCTCTGCCACTCAAATTACCAACAGCGATGTCCAGGCTCTTTTTCTTTTGGTGAACTCCACGTGGATTTCATGTCTCCCGTTCATGCACTACACTGCTAAGAAAATGAATGGTGGAGATGTCAGGCAGAAATGTGTGTGCTTGAAATCCTTTACTATTTCAGCAGATTTTCTTTTGCTCACATTAGGTCTTATCCCCTTTAAATTTTAAAAAAATAAATAAATAAAAAATAAAATAAAAAAACTTTCCTAGAATGAATTTTTTGAAGAATGGGTATTGAGATAGTCTCTGGGAAAATAAAATCATCCTCCTAAGAAGTAGAACATTTAATGTGATTGGATACATCACTCCCCAAGTATTCGTTTCATGCACAAAATCCTTTTGATGCTTTATACCTTCAGTGTCACAATAAAAATATCTTCTTATTACTGAGGAACGATAAGAGAGTAAACAGCAGCTGTGTGATAGCACTGATGTAGCAGAACATATCCCCCCGAGGATTCTTGACCTTTCAGCCTTGGTTTTCAGTGCTGCAGCTAAAAATATCTTTTCTCTACTGACAAACATTACAGCTCCATGCTGCAGAATAGCAATGAGGAGCTTTATGCTCTAATGGCTTTACTATAAATAGAATCTCTTCACTGCTAAAAGCTCTTCATTAAAAGGATTAGTGACTACAACACACAACAGGAACAACCGATACCAAACCTCAGGCTTTGTAGCACAAGCTGATTTTAAATTTACTCCATTTAAGGTTTCTGAAGTAACTGCATCATTTGGTGAGTAAAGCAGAATGAAAAAGAACCCCCCTCCCCCCTTCCATGCAACATTTTGATTTTGATATCGAATTAATAGTTTGAGGAATCGGCTTCCTGGTATTCTCATTTTCTCCAGTTCGATGCCAAATTGACTGTATAATGCAATGTCAAAATGGAGCAGAAAGTCACAACAAAACTGATGTCAGTACTTGAGCAGAACAAATGATCAGTTATCTGCCAGAGCAGAAAAATTCCCTTTCCTGCCTGGCTTGAGACAGGGACACAAATTCTCCCAGGGCTGGGCTGTGGCTTGGCTGTGCCACAGTAGGAGTCACACTCGGGGACCGAAGCAGGAGGGTGACAAAGGCAGGGAGCAGCAGGATGGGAATGCCACTTCTCATTTCAGAGTAAACACTTAATAGAGCCAGCCTGAGGAGGTTACTCTGAGATCCACTAGCAAATAAACCATTAGATTGATGTCTCACCAACACCTTGCCATGGGAAGAAGACCAGAGACAAGATGTAATTAAAGCAGAAATAAGGCACATCTTTTAAGCGATGAGTTATCTTAACATGGCAACAGTGAAAGACTGATAGGAAGTCAGAAACTTCGAGGAAAAAGATAAACATTACTTGCCAAATGTGAGACAAATTGACCATCTACAAATATCAGAAAAAGACAGGCTTGTTGAATACTCTGTTAACAGCAATGTGTCTGAAGCGTTCAGAGATTTTTAAACACCACTGGTACAAATGGTGGTGAATGTGCAGTCAGTGAAATCCAATCCCCTCAGAGTCTGACAGCATTTGAAGACATTGCAGTAACCCTGCACACCCACTGGAAAAAGAGAACTCTTCCATTCCCATCTTAGCCTGGACTACAGAGCCACCTCTCCATGAGCCACAATTAGCACCAACAATTAGCAGTGCTCACAATTAGCCTCACAAATGGGATGTGCTTCACAAATGGGATGTGCCATTAGTCTCAGAAATGGGCTATTACATGTTCTAAGTCCTGGGCCCACACAAGCAAAATCTCAGGCTCAAATTAAAGGCTATTTCTTGCAGCACCTCCATATGCACGTGACCATGTAATCCCAAAGCCCTCCAGCACACAGAAGGTGATCAGAAGTTATGCGCTGAAAGGGTAAATCAAGCCTCCAGCCCTCTGACGTTCTTCAAGAAAGGAACATCTGTCTATGGAGCCATTTTACATTTTTAATTGACAAACCAGGGCATCATCTGATTGCCCATCAATGAATTCCACTCACAGGTCTTGGAGGTTTTTTTTCCTGAGGTTCTGCAAATATGTTTTTGCTTCAGCACTTCTAATTTGTTTGAATTAAAGCAGATGTGGTAATGTTATTCAATTTTTTTTTTTTTTTTAATAAAAGCCACAGTTCTGACTAGTTAGAGCCAATGGTACATTTAACTAAATTCTAGCTTTTCCTCTTTTATATTTGTTTACCGTTAGAGAACAGAAATTTTATCAAACATAAACCAAATTTAGATTACCAAAATAACTAAGGATGGCTTTTCCCCCTCTGACATTTAGACAAATGGCAAATTTTGATTGCCTGCAAAAATTGCTAATATGCAGAACTGCATACTTTTTTTCATTTTAAATTAGAGGATTTGCTACTAACATGCCATATGCTGTGTGATATGTTTAACAGAATGTTACACTTCTAATTGCATACCAATCAAGGACTCATATTTCCCAACAATTAGCAGGGTAAAGTATAAATTTCCTCGTGTCGGCGCTGCTTTCAGGCATCCAACAGCGCCTACAATATTTTAATCCACACATCTTCCAAACCACAAACATGATTTCTCTTCAGTAAGAGACATTCCGATACAGGAGACTGAAAAGGAGAGGAAGGGCAGAGAGGAGAAAGAACAATGTATTTCTACTGACAGCACCATCCTTCTAAATTCCCAGGATTTCCCACAAAAGTTCTAAGATATTCAGCCCCAAAAATGGGGAAGGGATCTCAGCTGGGGTTTTATGAGAACCCATTTATAATGTCTTGACTGAATTATGTTTATATATATATATATTTTATATATATATATATACACACACACACACACATATATATACACATATACATATATATAGACATGTGTATATATATATGTATAAATAAAAATTATATACATCATATATATATAAACACCATAATGACATTTCTCTGTTAACAGGGGTTGAAAGGAAGAAGTCTGCAGCTATTTCTGACATCTTAAGGATCCTACAGAGTGAGCTTATCTATACATTTGAAAATCACCCATTTTCATGAGTGAAAAAAATAAATCTTCTCTAGTCTTGGCAATTATACCTGGTTTGAATGGAGTATGGGAATGGAAAAATCAGGAAACAGCTCTCCAGTTAGATCTTGGTAATTTTCACTTTTTTAGGCAGCAGAAGGTATCCAATCCTGATTTTCACCACACAGTTTTCAAATGTTTCAAAGACATTTTATGCTGATTATAGCTCATTTTTTATTTGTATCTACTAACTTAGTAGCTGATATTCAAATTTTATTAACAATGATGAGTCTTCTCATCATATCACTTATTATTTATAATGGAGCACAAGCGAGCTACTTAATGAAAAGCAAGATGACTTGAATTTATTTTAATCCCTGTTTCAAAACAGAAAGAATCCCCAATGACTTTTCTCCTAGACATTATTACATACAAGTAAAATTTTACAGAGTAAAATATTTACTTGTTTTTATTTCACTGTTTGCAAACTTTAATAAATTCAGTTTGCCATCGGAATATGAAGTAATGAAATTCAAGACTGCCTAATCACTGCTTCTAAAGGTAGTTTGAATGTGCTATTAATTGCCACATACCATGTACTCAAATTTAATTTCTAGTAAAATGCTCAGAGGAAGTGGAAACCTGAACACTGGAAATATTTGAAGCTGCACAAACTCCGTCACACAGCCTCCTCTACAGATTTGAGCATGTCTGGAAAGGCACAGCAGTCATCACTACATTATTTCAGTTTAAAGCTTCCTCTCAAAGGCAGTTCAAAAACTTTAATACTGCAAGTTTGTGTATAAACAGTGCTATCCAAAAGTATTACCTAATGGTATTCTAGGAACATGAATGCTCTTGGTATGAACTTCTGAGAATAAAGACAATAATTGAACAGCCAAGGGTCACATTTGGAATCTGTACAACTGAGAAATGTCCACTACCCATACAGAATACAGTGAGGTTCTAATCAGAGGAGCACACGGTAACATGAGATAACTGATGGCACAGCCAAGCTGCTTCAAAAGTCCAAAGAAACAATGGTTTAGTACATACAGACAACAAAATCTGAGTAAAATGTAGTTCCTGGGCTAAATGACAGCTCTGGTTTTCTGCAATTTTTGGTCCCTTCACCTTTAAATTTAGACACGTAGCAATTTTCTGCTGAGTTCACACCATCAAAATATCCAACTTCACTAAAGGTTTGCTTATTATTATGGCACTTTGGCAAACAAACAGCTCTACAGTCTGAAACTCCAGATGAGTGACAGAGGTAAATGCCATCTGTGGTATTTTACAGAAATTAGGTAAAATGACTGGATTATTACCAAGTTGCCAGCATCAATGGAACCCAAAAGACACTTTAAAGGAGAACAAGAAGGATTAAGAGTGATGCTCCACAGTGTGTCAGAGGTTTCAGTAATTTCACTCAATATATTGCCTAAGAAATGATTTATTACACTAACAGAAGGGTTTGTGAAGGTCAATTCTGCATGATGAACAAGTAGTTGGATTTTTTTTCTTATTCTCTCAAAATAACAGAAGAATTTCATTGTCTGCCACCATGCCTTTTGAAAAACAGCTCCCAGATTATCATCGCCAACCTCCCCTATCAGACATGTATCACTTCATGTCACAGTCCTGCTCATTTTTCCTTGTCTGGCTCATGCACAGCATTCTGAGAGGTACAAAACCATGCACCGTGACAGCCACAAAGCCAAAACAATTCCTCACAAGCATTGTCTCATTTTCATTCCTTGCCTCGTGTCATTCCAGCAGGGTTTTTACCTTTGTGTACTATCTGTTTATTCTGCAGGGATTTCTGAGTATTACTGACTCCAAACAACTGCACGAGGACCTGCCCCAAAATGCAATTATTGTGTAATGAAAATGAACATAAACTTGCAATTCACTTGCATATCTGGGGTTGCTAACAACTGTTGAATTTCCAGCCCGTAAGGCTGATCCTGCTTTATTACACTATTGGCCATGGTGCTGAGCACCTGAAACTTGAAATGTAATGAAAATTAACTTCTAAAGATTTTGGTGGTTTAATTGTTCTGTATTTAATCGAAGTGAGTACATTATTATACATCTTAAACATGCAAAATCCTACTAGAGATACACTAGAGTGAGACAACAGCAACTTGCTGAACACTGTGTTGTAGCCAGGCACCAACAACACCCACACTGGGCTTAATTCATAAACTTTGATATGAGCCAGAAGGTTTAACAAGCTGGATTTACTCCATCACTGCCTGTTTCAAGCTCCTGTTTGTGAGACAGGCAATGCTGGTTTCAACAGCTTACATCATGTTCTGTGAAATACTAAATATTCACTATAACTCCAGTGGTTAATGAAGGACAACAGAGAGTCTTAGAAATGAAAGCACAGATTCACTTTAAGGTAGAGATCATTAAGGAGCCATGTCAGGAATAATGCTGGCGAAGATCTAAGCTTGTCAACCAGATCTAAGAAAACAAAAAACACACTTTACACCAGACACAGACAAAGGCTACTGAGATAATTGTGGGCTGAGAAATAAAAAAAAACCCTGTGCTATCAAAGAGATTGAGAGAGTTAGTCCTGACTGCTGTCTCAAGATGCACAAAAGAAAGAGCAAGAGTGATAAAAGGCAAACATCAGAGACTGAGAAAAGCTATTTAAACTAAAGAACAATATTGACATGAGAACAAAAGTGCTGGAAATGAGTCACAAATAAATTTAATCTTGAAATTCCTATTCGCAGCAAGGATCTCAGACGGAGCTCAATAAGTTTACAAAAGGCTCTCCAAACAAAATTATATTGAGACACCTTTTGCAGTCTACTGAATTAAATAACATGAAGATGTATATTTCATGTTATGAGATTAATTTAAAGCAATATGCAGACAAAGCACAGCTACTAAGTACCCCTGAACAGAAATCATCTCCTTCAAACACAGCCAAAATGTTTAACAAAAACAGTTCATAATTAGCCAATTGTGAACGCGTTGCTGATTAATACCTTCATTAGGAACAGATGTTCAGAAACTCACTGGTTGATCCAGCAAAAATACACACAAAATTATAGTTGCTAGGAAAAGAGGAGAGGTCATTTTGACTCTTTAACAAGAAAAGTTCAGGTTGCTCACTCCAACTGACAGCTGCTCAGTGATCTTATTTTCATCAAAGTCTCAGACCTTAGATTACATTCCTCACTCATTTTTCCTTTTCTGTGCTTCACAAGCACTTTTTAGCTATTCGTTAGTGAGATAAACCTGGATGTTTTCTGCATGTATGGGAAGAGGGAGGTGCTGCAGTTATTGGAGTTGAGCACCATGAAGCAGCTGAGTGGGCAGGACAGGGTGGTCACCCATCCCAGGGGGGTCAGCTCCTGTTTCGAGGGGTTTAAACACGGGCCTCCATTTCTGGGCACAATGAAAAGAGTTATAAATATCACAGAAACACAGAATTTACTAGGTTGGAAAAGACCTTTGACATCATCAAGTCCAACCTATAACCTAACACACCTCACCAACTCCCATCTCATTTCAAACAATTTCAGTTCTGGATCCAAGTGGCCCAAGGCAGAGGTGCAAAGTCCTGTTTGACTCAGCCTGAGCTCTGGAAAAGGCCAAGCCCCAGCCAAGAAGCCCCTCCAGGTGTGAGCTGCTGATGGCACCCCAGCAGTGCCCAGCTGGAGTCTGAGCTTGTGAGCAGCGTGGAACCAGCTCTGAGGCTCCGTGTCCTGCTCTGAGGCTCCGTGTCCTGCTGAAACAAATTCACCAAATGCTCCCACAGCTGGCAGCACTGATGGAAGGTGTGGGAGGTCCACCCCTGGTTGCAGCTGCCTCTCGTTCCAGCTCCACCTCCTCTGAAGGAGACTCCCCATTAGGGGAGGACTCGGGGGATGGAACCAGGGGCTAAGATCCTCCCCTGTTCTAGAAGAGAGGCGTGCCCAGAGTCTCGGACCAACCCCCTCTTCCCGAAAGTTCTGTTAGGTTTAAAGCTTTATTGGTTATAAGCTATTGTACCCCTCCCTCATATGATTTGGTTGGACCCCGGACCCTTGTACCCTCCCCTTGTCCCTTTCCCTATGGGCTGTATCCCTCCCTTATAACCAGCTCTACAGGGACATTCCCCCAGTGTTCTCCTCCACGACTCTCTCTCCTGGATCTCCCTGCCCTATAAAGGAGATAACTAATAAAGGAGAGTTCGGGGGAGACCCCCTCCCGCAACCCTTTGCCTCTTCTCACCTTATTCCACCAGCACCTCGTTGGTCCCTCGCCGTGGGCAGCCCCATCTCAGCGTGAGACAGCCACGCAAAGCTGTGAGAGCATCGAGGGCTGGCGCTGCGGTCGAGGACAGCCAGGGACAGCCCAGGTGACTACTACAGGAAGGTCCCACCAGAACCAGCCGAGGCTGGTGGCACCTGCTCTGCTCCCAAGTTTCTGATTTATGGTCTCCAGCGTTTTTAATACCTGCGTTTTTCCTTTGACTTGAACAACTCAACCCCATCTTTCACTCAGAAAACTGACACTTGACTCTTTATCACAGCACAGAAATGTAATTATCCTTTAACACTTCTTTTAATTATTGAGGATTGCTCCTGCTGCCTTTTTTTCTTCCCTGAAGTTCTCACGAGGCAACCAATTACTTCTCTGTGTAATTCCAGATACTGCCGAGACATTTTACCCTTTCTATATCTGACTAACATTTTTAATTGACTCTTCCTTATTTCATCTCATGTGTCTGGCCTTGATACAGAAATTCTGTAACAGCTCTGTACGTGTCTGATATTATTGAGCCACAACTTCATACGATACTACACAGAATGTAATGAGCAATAAAAGCCAACTTGAGTATCATTTGAGAAAAGCCCTTTTGTACAAAGCCATCCTACAGAATGCATCTGCTCAGGTTTGTTTTTATACTCTGAGATGGAAAAAATACCTCTTCTCCTTTTGTAACTTTTTCTAATGTATCCACTGGCAATGAGAAATGTTACTAAAGAGATCCTGAATTTTTGCTTTGTAAGGAAACAGGCATTAAATAAAAAGTCTAAGTTCCCTATTGAGTATACATTATGAATAAATATACAAAATTACAGCCCAGAAAAGATTTTCTGTTTGATTTGCTTCTTTTGTAAAATCAAATCAATTAATGATTCAAGTCAACCAAATGAAATTAAATTTTATTCTTTTAATTAAATTTTATGATTGCTTCATCCAAAGGTCTGGGATAGAAAATAAAAAACAAAAGTAATATCTAGTCCTCATATTGTTTTACCGAAGGGACAATGGGGAGATGCAATAGGCTAAGAACAATCCCAAAATGGAGGAAAAAAATATCTCCTATGCTAAAAAACAGACAATTAGATGGCAAATTTGAGAGAGAGAGAGAGAATAAAAAGGAGAAAATTAGAGAACATGAAAGAGAGCACTTCAGTCAAAGCATATGTTTTTTCATACAAATCAGTCTGTTCTGGTCTCTTCTCATACTGCTGAGGTTTTGACAGTTGGAAGCTATTAATTTCAGAATTACAAGGCTTATTGAGCTGGATTTCTGGTCTTTGCAGTTGTTAATTCACTTCGGCTTCCTTGATGAAGTAAAGGACTACTTCAGAATGAACAAGGAGAATGAAGCCTACTTCCCTCCCCTGAAAACATCTGGAGAACTTCTACTGATGGGAGGTCATGCTGGCCTGAAGCAGAGAGTCAAAATACATGAGGAGGGGGAAGAACTCATGCAAATATTCAGGAAAATTTGCTTTTAGTATAATAAAAGGGAAATGTTCAACTTATCTTGATTAAGTACAAGCTACAAGCTACAGCTGAGTCCATGAGCACTTCTAGTGAGCGGACATCATGGTCCAGTCAACTGACAAATTTTCTTCGAAAAAAGCCTGATCCCAAGTACAGCACGGCCAGTGAGACAACTTCTTTCATTTACAGCATTCATGGCTTTCAGTTCGTGCCTTGTTTCTTTTTCAAGTGAAATAAAACAAAAGCTGAGAAGAGTCAGAAGCCAGGGAAGGAAAGCTCAGCCTTGGCCTTCTGGGTGAAGGCCTCCCTTCCTGTTTATTGCCCAAAACCAAACTCATGGTGAACCTGTCCTACATGGCTGCTCAGGGTAGTCCTCCACTACAATTAGCATATTTTCCATTTCTCATTCTCCACACACTTAACTGCACAATTCATTTAATTGTTGGCTAATTAAAATCTTGCCTGATCAAAGCATTTTTCTTGCTCCTCTTGTTAATACATACATCTTCCAATCTCATTTTCATTTTTAAAAATTGTCCACAAGCTGAAGTATATTTTTTCTGAATTTTTATTCAAATGGTATCTTCTGTGTTCATCAAAGTAATAGAAATCTATTTCTCTGCGGATTCACTGATAGTCTTTCACCAACTACTAGACAGCTTTTTTGTCTTTTCAATCTTCTTCCTTACAATTATCTTCACACAGTTCTTTTTGAACATGTAACCCATTGTCATAATTATTACGGTAGCTTTTCATTTTTTAATTTGGATGTTCATTTAATCTATTATTCAATTTACTTCTAACAATAGCTAGGAAATTAAGTACCTTGCATAACTGCGTAACAATTTATCATCATTATGGTGTTTCTCAATCACCTGTTATGGCTTAACTGAAATGTCGTAAGCAATACTCCTATAAGGAAGTAAACAAGGCATGGCTGCTCTTTTTTTCCTTCAAAAATGGAATGGTTTTGTAAATTAAATATTGAAAATAGTCACTCAACACAGCAAAAGGTATTAGGCACATGTGCCTGGTCAAGCTTGAATGGGTAAATTTTCTTTCTACCACAATGTCCTGTTTCTCTTTTGCATCTGATTAAACACCACTATTTGGTACTTTCCTCTCCACCAGTATTTTTACTGTAACATTGTTCTAAAACCCTTAACATTGTGCTGAAAACCATGTATGCTCTTATGCCAAAAGCTTCAAAGCCTACTTCAGCAATTTTTCTTCCCTCCTGGTCCTCTTACAGATTCCTGGATCAGTCAACTCTTGATTTTGCTAATTAAAAAATTGCATCTCAGAGATACTGCAACTCAAAGCAAGCAGATTGCAGATGTCCTAAATAGTGAACACAAAATTCACCTGCCAGCTGTACTCAGCTTTGGAGAACTGACCAAACTTTATCCAGTGCAGTATCTAGATATCTTTATAGTATAAACCTGCTAATAGTCTTCATTCCTATATCACCTCCAAAACTTTACATTTTCCTATTCTGCTTTGATTTGAGCTCTTCTGTAAGAAGTTTCATTGGAGGCTTAGACAAATGTCACATTCACCTTTCCTCACAGCTGAATTACTCTGGTAGCTCAGAGTAACAATTAAATAATTTCCAATGACTTCGGACAGCTGAACTTACGGCAGATTTGTGTGTTACTCAGCTCAGAACAGATAAGCATCTTTTTTGGACTGCATTTCATCCATTTCATGTATGATACTTAGGTTTTGAGATTATTGAAATATTTTAAGAAATATAGAGGGAGACTTTTGACCAAGGCCTGTAGTGACAAGACAAGGGGCAAGGGTTTTAAACGGAAGGTTTAGATTGGACTTAAGGAAACAATTCTTTACAATGAGGGTGGTGAGACAGTGGAACAGGTTGCCCAGAAAACCTGTGGCTGACCCTAGACCAGCACTTAGACTTCTCCATTAGTATTTATTGCCCCATTTTTCCTCCCACTCTTTTCATGGCTTCATTAGAAGCGCTGCACCTGAAGCTGCAGCTGAAATTCAGAAATCTGATATGAAGCAACCACTGGCACCTCACACAACCTCTCCCAGGCCATTCCACAAGAGGTTTTGTTAATTTATTTTCACTTCAGGGTGCTCTCTTTATTCTTAGCATCTTTCCTTTGAAATCACTACTGATCTGGCAGTGTCTGAAACCTTTTCTCTACAAGCTTTTCAATTCTGAGTAACCAAGGCTCGGGTAGGAATTAAAAACAACAGCTGATTCAAAACACATCACACAATAGTGTGTTTTGACATGAGAGACCATTATTCCTGTGCCAGATGCCCCAGTTTCATCAAGTCAGTCCATTTTTCCTGTGTACTACCCCAGCTCCTCAACACTTCCCAGGAACTAAAGCATGTTGTTTGCTTGACATTGCCAAAATATCCTCCAAAACAGCCCGCACACAAGCTGTTAAGATATGAAAGTGTTCCCACCTCTCTTGGATCTTAAAAATAAAAATGAAAAACCTGAAGATTTTTCTAAATGGATGAGAAAATTCGGTTACCTTACAAAATCCATTTACCACCAGATTGTTTCTCAGTTTTGGTCATCCTATGAATGATTGTGATTTTCTACCTTACAGTCAGCTTACTCTAGAGATTTTCTGGCTAATGCTCTTGGTTTCATCTCTCCAATCACAACAATGGCCAGACTACCATAATTCTAAAATAGAAATAAATGCATAATATTTTAGTTTGGTGAACGAACACAGAAACATTCACCATTTTTCTCAAGGGCAGGCTCCTCCTATACCCTGCTGATCTCTTTGTATCTCCAAGCTTGCATTTATAGAATATAAATGATTCTGTCTAGGGCCTAGGAGGGCTTTGTTTATTTAAAGAGAAAGTAAAACTAGTTCCTTACAATTCCCCATTATATCCAGTCTTTGAAAACACATCTATGACAGCCTTGGAATTTCAAATATGGGGGAACAGAATATTGTAGGACTGCACTGACTAAAGCCAGACCGTGAACAATTGTCGTGTGTGCAGAGATGTGTCTCATTTTAACTAAGCCCATGGGAACAACAGCTATCAAATTGTCCAGGTGGCACCCAAAACACAGCTTGGAGGAGCATCATTTACTCACTGGTAGATACTACAAAACATTTTCCTGTGTATTCCAGATGAGGTGATCTCACACTGCTGAAATCGCTAAGAGTTAATCACATGAATTATGGAAAGAAAGATTTAATTATTGTCTAAGGGCAGGCTGGGAACTACAAAATAAAATGGGTGTGTAGGTTCAGTAATGTTAATTATGTTAATTAATGTTAATATTCACGAAACATAAAGCTGTGAGAACTGATTATGATTTGGTGCTCTCTAAAACATACAATTAATTATTAAGATAATTTATTTTTAAAGTAATGCTTCCATAAGATGCTTTGTGACACTTGAACAGACAGAACTTCCAAACAAGCTGTCATGAACCATATGTTTATAAAACACTTCAAAAGCCTTTTAAATCAACAAATCTATTGATTCCAACTACCTCTGAGGGACAATTTAAAACCACCTTCACTTTTGAGACTTTTTGTTTTCTGTAAGTACAATATTCCTACACGTTGCAGGAAGGCACAGAATTTACTGTGGCCCCAAAGGGTGTAGCATTCTCTACCAATAAGAAAATAATTAAGACTTTGTCTGCTGACCATTACTCTTCCTATTTATGATCTGAGCAGCATTCAGCAGCAGTGGTTTCAGTTCTCCCTGTAATCACATACCAGGAAATAAAATGCACTGCAGTGTGAAAAGGAATCCAAGTACATTTAGACGTTATAAACTATCTTGAAAATCACATTTTTTATGAAGAAGGGAAGAATTAATGAAATGAGTGAATGAAATAAAAGAATGAATGAAAGCAAAAAGCTATTTCTGGACTTTTTCCATGGTGAAGCTTGACAAATGCATGTTTCTTGGAACACTACAGTTGGTAATATTAGAATTCATGCATAATCATCGATTTTCAGTTATTCAGTTAGTTGCTATAGAGAAAGAAAAGCATTTGCTTGATATATTAAAACCTCTTGCACTCTTCAGTGTCTACAGTTCTAAATTCCTAAACCCATTTCCTCTAATAAATCTTCCCTCTTATACACACAAGGGTCATCAGGAAAAGATATCTGTACCTGGTGCTCACAGTGAAGGAAGTTATGTTTATTTTGCTTTATGGAGGAGAATCCAAAATAAGTTTTTGTTGTGAAAATTGCTTACACCATTCAGAGTGCCCAGGAGGCTCTCGTTTCAGAGGAACTTCACATCTGAATGCAGGAATATCCCAAGTCCAGCCTGTTCCAGGTTCAATCAGGAGCCTATTTCCAACTCAGTCCCCTTCAAGATCAATCAAATCTCGCACAAGCATTTGTACCTAAGTGAATTTTGCTATGGAAAGTAGAAGAGCACCATCAGAACTGATAAGAGCTCAGTGCCAGGATTTTGCTTGCTTGCAAAGTCGGGGACATAAATCAAATAAAGATTGTAAAAATACTGCACAGACAGCAGCCACAGGTGACTCCATCAGATCATTTCCAACCCCATCCACAGAGCTTGTGTGACACACACACGTCTGAGGAGGTTTGGTTCTCCTCGTTAAACTTTGCAGGCTGGGTTTCCTTGGTTTGATGATATTAATATATTCACCTTAAAACCACATCTTATGACTACATTTGGTTTGTTGCCCAGCCATAAAAAGAAAATATGTCATAAATTTTAGAGAACACTGAACTTGCTGGGGTTGAGCAAGATGATGCTTTTCAATTACGTGTGTTTTACTAACCTGCCTAACAGACAACTTCATTTTACAGAGCTGTCCTAAATCTTAAAATCAATTTTAACAACACATTAGGAACTCTCACTCCAGCCTTTGAAATATTTTCCTTTTTATGATTCTTCATGTCTTAAATACTTTTCCCTTCCCAAGTCTTTTAATTATATGAAATCAAAACAAACTATTCACTACAAACCACTTTTTTCCCCTCTGACAACTTTCAAAGGTAACTTCTTACCCTCAGACCAAAATTTCAATGTCACCAACTTTTAATTCTACTCTTTGCCTTGCATTTAATGAAAAAAAAGGACAGGGTTGTCAAATTTACAAGAAAAATTATTCCAATATGCTTTCATAATTTTAGAGATGTAATATTAACTGTTATATGAATTAAATATGCCAATTTTAAAAGGAAAGTTGGAGTACAGCTTCTACAAATTTGAATAAGAGCCAGTCATTTTTTTAATCAAAACCATGTTAAATATTCATTCATGTTTCACTGTGAGCACTTATAATAAAGTAAACCCTTCAATGTGACCATCAATATAGCAAAATCCTTGAATAATCATAGAATCAATTTCACTGCATAAAACTAAGCCAAATTTTTTGCCAATTTATGCAAAGACTATGTTCCAATGATGGCCAATAGTAAAGAGTTCATGTTAAAACACAAGTTATTGTTAACATACAGAAAAACAAAACTCAAAACAAAGCTAGGCTGTGACTACAAACACTGTAATGATTAAGAGAAAAAAAAAATCTGGCTGATATTACAATATTACAGTATTTTAAACTCTTAACATGTTTCCATGCTTGTAAGAATTGAATAGGAAATATATTCTGGCACTGGAAGAGAATTCAAATCCAAAAGACAAGGTCATGTTGTTTAAATGCATATACAAGGCACAAACACACTCCTGATTGTCCAGACATTTCAACAGCTCCTAGTTACTCCCACCTACCAAACAATAATAACAATCCTTTAAATCCTCCTCCATCCCACACATTAATAAAGACATGATCATCCTGCATTGTATTGCCACAGTACAGAGTCTGGAGGGGCTGCGGTGGCTGCAACACTAGCAAAGATTTAACTGCTGAATATTCAAAATTATGGTTCACTAAAATAGCTAAAGTGTCTACATGGTCTTGAATTTTCAATTCTTCCTTTTGTTTTCAAGTAATATCAGGCATTTAATCAAAATGTCCTTTTTAATAATCTCTTCAGTGAGCTACAGCTTCTACATGGACATTGTCTGTTATACAAAATAGATAATATTCATTAGCAATTTAAGACTGAGAAACATTAAACAAAAAAGTTACGCAAACTCCTGCAAAACTGAACTTTCCATAAGGAAATATCATATATAAGTGGTGTCAAACCAAGCATTCGATATCCCATAGGATCTTCTTTTCCCTGCTTTACTCAGTGTAGAAAATTAACATGTACAACACCATCAGTCAACAGCCTGTGCTTCAAAAGAATTGTGCTGTTATGAAGCAGAGAAAATCACAGAGTTTTGGCTGAAAACTCTTTAACTAAACTAATCAGCAGACTGAGAAATAACTAACTCCACAGGAGATTTTATTGTCCATCAGTGCTATGCTCATGTTTTTCAACTTGTGCATCAAAGAATCACTATTTAGGCAGGAGGGCCAGGCACAATCCTGTGATTCAAAAAGCCTCTTTTACTAGGAAATGGTGGAATTCAGCATAAAAATAAAATTAAAATAAGGAAACCAAGGCTACAGGGAAAGAAGAAAAACAGGTTTTTCATCCTTAGGGTGATGCTCCATGCAGAAGTGCCAAAGGAAGATTTTCCCACCCAGAGCGCAGGTGACAAACCTGCTGATGGTCAAAGCCACCCTGCAGACCTCAGAAGTGACCAGTCTGAGCTCACAGCACACACCTGACACAAACCTCTTGTTTTACTGGTGAGGACCAGGGCAGTCATGGCCAAATCCCATCAATCACACCAAAAAATGCTACCAAATCCTTGAATCCCCTGAAGAACTGAGGCCAGGCAGGCATGATTTCAGAGGCAGCTGATTATGGCTGAAGTTTCACATACTTTCAACGATTTTTAATCTCTTTTCATCTATAAATGAAGTGCTCACAGGTTTTAATATATGAGTTAAGGATGGTCAACATGCTCGAAAAAACCTGAGCACTTACAAGAATACACAAATACTAAACTTTGGGGTCATTTTAGTATTAATTAACACAGGCAATAGTGATGGATCATTGTTCCTTAATATTGGTCCTTTCTAGGTCATCAAAGTATTAAAATATGGAGCACAGAGTTCAATTTCCTTTAAAAGAAAAAGCTTTGGAAACAATTTTCTGATGACCTGGGGACTTAATCTGAAACTTGCAGCTCACATAGAAGTGCTGGAGATAAAACATCCCATGTCCCAAAGCCTCTGAACAGCCTTGTTGAGAACCTCAGACAGAAGTCACATTATTACAACTCTTCAAAACCAAATTAATTCAATTTTTCATTGTACGAACATCACTCTAAATGCAAAATTGAGACAAGTAATTCTTCCCTGCTACCCAGAGTAACATTTTCTGCACCTCAAAAGTTAGTAATGCAATTGTCTAGACCATAATAAGAAATATATCATGAGTACATTACCATTCCAAAAGCAAAAAATTAGAGAAAGTACTTTTAAAACACACACTGTAAGAAAAAGGGAAAAATTAAGTAGCAGCCACCTCTCATACAAGACAATTAGGACTGAAAATTGCAGGAAAAAATGTACAGTCAGGTTTCACATTTACTATCACCGAACAGCGGTACTTAAAATAAAACAGATATCAATTCTACATTTATCTTCAGTTAAGTAAAACAGCTACAGGAAAATAAAATTCCTAACAAATTCTCTGGTATCACAGATTGTCAGTAAATGAAAACATTATCATTCTCATGCTGCTAAAAATTACGAGCCAGCACATTGTCTAAGAAAGATCATCCATGGATTTTGCCACCACTCACCCCACTGGAGAGGAGCCAGCTGCAGGTGCTCCAGGACCAGCTGATTGAGAACACCTTCCACACTTGCTTCCCCTTCACGCTTCAAGGAAGGGTAAATTGCAATTAAGGAAAAGTTCGTTTCAGAGAGAAAAAGGGCCATGCGATACGTACAACTTTTATTATTGCAAATCAAAACTGTAATCCAGAGATTCATTAAAGGTTAATGTTACGTATGGTTTATTAACCCATAAATTGACCAACAGTAAAAGTTACAGCAGTTGATATCTTCAGAATATAAAAATTTAATTCCACTTTGCAGTGTTAAAGCAAAGGTAAAGTGCACTTGAACTATAATAAAACACGAGGGTAAAAAAGTCTGGAAGCTGCTAAAATGCAAAACCTCTAAGTATAAGGCGCAGGATGAGAATTCAGAACAATAAATTAGGAACAGTATGAAAACAAAAAGGTCACAATGTGATAGGGCAATAGAAAACAGAACAAATGTCTGTGAGGATAGGATGACTGCTGCCTTGGTGCCAGGTCCACGGAGGCACAGGGATGCTGGACAGTGACAGTGGCACTACTGAGGGCAGGCATCAGAGCAGAACACACAGGCACAGAATGTGCAGGCTTCCCTTCCTACCTGTATGAGCTCAGAAACAGGCCAACAGTAAAAGGAGAAAAAAATGGGAAATTGTTCTTACTCTAAGGACAGCAGAGCACTGAAATAAACTGTTGTGAACAGAAGAATGGCTTTTGAAAAAGAGCTTCAAATCAAGTGACACAAGTGCAAAAATCAAAGCATAAAAATATCCAGTGTCATGCAAAGACAGTATTATCCATTTGAACAAATTAATAATAATTTTGTGTGATGAGTCAATCAAGGTAACATTCATTTGGAACAGGAAGAGCACCGGATTTTTTTTTTTTCTAGTTCTCTGACTGCAGAAAGCCACTGAATTCCCAGAGCTTGGAAGCACATGCAGATGGCAGCACCATCTTGTATTCAGGCATGTGTCCACCATAATAAAGGAATAAACTCCTATGAGATTCATCAAGATTTCAACCAACTTCTCCAAAAGTACTGGAACCCTGTTCCTCAAAACTAGATTTAAAAAAAAAAAAAAGAATATCTGAGCTTTTATAAACAGCTTCTAAATGCGATCAGTCCCTTTTCTGTAAACTCTGAGATTCACATCATCTGAATTGCCGAAGTATAGATTCACCTGTGTCAGCTCAAAGAAAATTAACAAGCACTGCAGATAACTAATTTCTACCTCAGGACATAATCTTGCAGCGTCTCCAGGAGATTTAAAGAAAAGTCTTGAAACCTCAAAACAAAAGCAGATCTAACAGTTAGTGATTGAGACTCAAGAGCTCAGAGATAATAGAAGAGAATCAATACCTGGTACAGTATCCTTGCCATTATTTTTAAAAATATTCTCATTATGCCTTGAAAAATGTCATCAATAACACTGGGGTTTTTTTCTCCTAAAAAGACCACAAAGAAAGAATTCACAAACCCCAAAGAGTCTGAAAGCTGTAAATACCATTAAAGAAAAGCATCTATTTGTAAAACTGAAGGCAGCAAAGTATCACCTTAGAAGAGCATTGCTGATGAAAAATAAGACTCAGAACAGCAGCACAACTCAATCATTTCCATAAAACACACTCAAGGGTAGAGAATACATGATTTGAATTACTTCACAGAAACAGCAGATAAATAATTCTGATATCACATCTTTTTAATCTAAGGACTGTAAGTGAGGGAAAACACTAATAAAAAGGCAGTATTTAAAAGATGCTTTAAAACAGAGTGGCTGTCATTAACTGTAACATTAAACTAACTTTACTGTAATTTACTTACAACAAACTCACAGTGGTGCCTGGAATATTACAAATTTTCACTGTTTAAAGCTTCATGGAAAGCTTAATGTCTCAAATAACACTACAAAATTACTATAAAACAGGTGATTCTCCATTCTTTATCATTGGTAAATGCTACCAAAGCAGATCTGTGTATACAGATGTAGAATATTCCCCCTGGAACATAAACCCACAGGAGGCAGTGAGGCACATCTGGGCTGCTGTGTGCCATGCTGGGCTCCTCAGGACAGGAGGGACATGGAGCTCCTGGAGCAGAGCCAGGGGAGGACAACAAAATAGGATTAAAGGAGTGGAGTGTTTCTCTTGCAAGGAAAGGCTGAGGGAGTTCAGCCTCAAGAAGAGATGACTGAGAGGGAACCTCATCCCTGTCAGTGTCTGCAGGGAGGGCTCAGAGATGGACCAGGCTCTGCTCCTGGTGCCCAGCAGTGGCACAAGAGGAATGGGCAGGAACTGATGCCCAGAAGTTCCACCTGAATGTGAGGAATAATCTCTTTCCTGTGCAGTGACTGAGCACTGAACAGATTGTCCAGAGAGGGAATGGAATCTCCCTCATGAGGGATATTCCAGAACTGTCTGGACACAGTCCTATGCCATGTGCTCTGGGATGGCCCTGCTTGAGCAGGGAGGTTGGACCAGATGACCCCACCGGGGTCCCTTCCAGCCTAACCCATTCTGTGATACTATTGGTAGCTTTTTGGTTACATGTTTAAGAAAAAAGTTAAAAATCAAACTGAATGGCTGTTTGCAAAAGCTGTAAAATGTTTTTAAAAAAACAAAAAAACCCCAAACAACCAAAGAAACCCACCAGAAAAATCTACACACTGATTAACAGAGAAAATTATGTAATATCCCAAAAGGAGTTTAAACTTTTATAGCCCAGATACTTGGATAAATAAATTTCCTTTTTCCATCGCAAGCACCAAATAAACTCAGCTCATTTTTAGCACACTGCTTACTGTCATCTTGCGGCAAAATATATTCTATAGACAAGAAATAGCTCAGTGAGTGTTACTGTAACTTAACCTGGAGGTTCAGGGTCTTATGTGTTTATTTGCAAAACAAGTTGATGATATTAGTTTATCTTAGATACATGGCCATGGATTGTAGAACTGATGATAAATTTCAATTTTTGCAGTTGGTAATTCTATATGAAAGAAAAACGTAGCATTTAAATGGTTAGGCCATGCACAGATTATTTGACTCATGAATTGAGGAAATAAAGTACATTTGTCTAATGAGATCGAGTGAAGCAGCATAAGGGAGGGTAGCAAAGGAGGGAAAGGCAAGGCTGAGATGCAACCAAAGAAGTGAACCTGTTGAAACATAAAGGAATAAACATATACAGGAATTATGTATCTACACAGACATGCAGAGAGACTGGGATCATGGAACTCTGTATCACTGATCTTTATCCCCTGAATATATCATCAATTACACACAATTGTGTGTAATTGATGATATAACAAATACATAACCGAACAGGGCAACACACTCATTACCTTGGAGATGAAAAGCAACCAAAATATGCAGTAAAAAATATCAAATGAACAAGAGAGAAAAGCTTAACTCAAGTGTTTACCTAAGACTAAGCCTTCAGGAGTCAATGAAAGCAAAGGAGTTGGAAGAGGGCTTGCCAAGATACCCTTTTGTTCTCAGCTCAAAGTCAAAGCTGACAAAAGACACAAGTGTGAGATCCAGGATTTAAAATTCATTGGAAAAGAGTGCCCAGATAAAGGCAAGCACAGACTGCCAAGGTTATGCCTGACCTTGCAGAATCTGTCTGCTTAACCAAATCTCCACACATTTTGCTGAAGTCTCGGTGCCATCACAAACCTGCTCTTCTGCAGGAGGAATTGTTGACCCAAGCCTCACCTCCTGCAGTCAAATCTTTGTTATTAACAGCACAGGCATCAGCCAAGACTCAAACAGCTGAATTCCAGTTCCCAGCACAACAGTTCATATTTAACAGTGCGAGATATTTTCATCTGCACAATCAAATAATGATTGTGGGAGCCTCAGAGCCAAAAAACACACAATCACCAGATGCTGTTTAAAAAAAAAAAAAAAAAAAAAAAAAAAAAACCAAAACCTAAAAACCTAATTTCTCACAGCTGACACCCTTATTTTACGTTTCTGTAGCAACAGATTGAATATGATATAAACTCTTTCATACCAAAAACCTAAATGACAGTCAAATGAACCAGTTATTTCCCCAGGGAAAACTTTGGTCTTTTACACTCCCTGGATTGCCTCGTGTAGCTGGGTACTCACAATTAGAACACAGTCTGCTGTCTAAAACCTACTGCTTAAAAAGACAATAGGTTTTAAAAATGGTTTCTCTCTGGAAGTTACTCATGTCTTTTCTCCCTAAAGCATTCCACATCTTGCATCCTAAAAAAAATTATTCTCAATACATATGTCCTCTGCAAATAAATGCAGGTGGGAGAATGCATATAATCATAAAAAAGAGCAAATATATAAATAAGAATTATACTAATTAAAAATGAATTTGCATGATTTGCACATTTTACTTACAGCAGCTGCCTTAATCATATTTTAAGCTTTCTGCTTGATTATTATTGGTACTTTATTATTAGAACTAATTATATGCAGTTATTTGGTGTCTTAAATAATAGTTATTTTTGCAAACAATAAGAAGCAGCATAGAAATGTAAAGAAACCTTTACTGATGTACAGAAGTGCCACAAGATGCAATATTCTCATAACTGAAGATTCATAATTATGATCAAGATGAAGTCATCAAAAGTTGAATAGACACAGAAAAGTGAATTTCAATAACAGTTATCAGTGATTTGCCGTCAAGCAAATGAGATGACTCAAGGTTCTGTCTGATAGATAATAATTTCAAAATGCTGATTGGCTGCTTAGATGATGAAATACAAAAACATTCATAATTTTTATGTACTTGGAAAAGATGTCAATGTTCACAAACCTAATAAATAAGTGGAACTCATGAAGATCACTTATGTGAAATGAAGAAAAGTTCCAAGTATCACCCTAGAGGGAATCAAAAAATCTATAAATGAAAGTTGGGAATAATAATTCAGTCAGTTATGCTGGAGCACATGCAAAAAAAATCAATCAGACAAGCAACACTTGCAATAGAATTAAAGAATAGTTCTCAGAGAAAACATCATCTCTGAAACCTGGAAAGTGCAATTTTATTCTGTGAGAAACCTCACCTGCAGTATTGCCTCCAGCTTTGGCTGCCACATATTGAGAAAAATAGAGCTGTACAGCAGAACAGCATCAGGAATATGACTGGAAGAAAATGTGCTCTGAAAGAAACTTTGGCAATCAGGTTTAAATATGGAAAACAAAAAAACTGAGGAAGGGGCACACAACACAATTTTTAAAATGTAAGGAAACATTGCAAAAAGGATGGACTTCCTATACATCATAGATATTAAGGCTGAAGTAAGAAAAAAGTCTAAATAAGTAAGAAAAAAAGTCTAACTATTAGAAAAGATAAAAATGGAACATGATATTTAAGGTGACACTGGAAGTCTCACTTTTTTAAAGGCTGGTAGGGCCAGGTTTAGAATATTTTCAAGAAAATGACCCCAAAATGTTATAGTCTCATTTCACTGAAATAGTCTCATTTTCACTGAAGTCCTTCACAGTACATTAGAAAATTTCTCTGGCTGCAATCAAACCTGGGGAGAGCAGAAGATAGGGAAGGAAAAGGAGTTTAGTTTTCAAAAATCATTCTCTGACCCAGCCCTCTGCCCAGCTGCACAAATCACAGAATAATTTATATTGAAAGGCAATTCCAGAGTCACTGTCCAGCCCTGTGCTCCAAGCACAGAAAATACTGAAATTGCACCAGGTTGCTCAAGGCATTGTCCAGAATTTTTTAACGTCTTCAAAGACAGCAATTTGACAGCACTTTTGGACAACCTGTTCCAGGATCTGAGCACCCTTGCTGTGAAAAGAAATTTTCCTAGGAGCTAACTGGAATTTAACAGTTCCCTCAGGACTTGAAAGGTCAGATGAACTTTGCTGACTGCTGGAACTCTCAGGCTTTCAGGAGGCTGCTCCTGGAGGCCCAGCAACTCCACTGGGGCAGCATCCTTTCCAGTCCTGCCTTCCACTTCCCCAAAGTCTTCTCTGCTAAATCATTATCCTGCCACTTGCCCTCCTCACTTCTCTGAGGACATTGAGCTCCTTCATCTCAGGATGACACCAAAGCTCAACCCTCCAGTGGATCACTTGTTCAAGGAGCAGATCCCACACAGCACACACCAAATCAAACCACCCAACACCTGCACACAAAAATTGGCCTTAAAGTATTTCAGAAATAAGCTAATCTGCAACTGGAAGACTTCTTCCAGCTATTATAGGAGGAGTTCATCCAGCTTTGCTTCATGTTGGGGTGGTCTGGAACAAATGCACAGCTCCTCACTCTGGTGGAAATCTCTGTCCTTGGTGAAAAAGCTTTCAACTGGCCCATCCCACCTTTCCTAATAACTCCCTGTGCACACTCTGATTTCTCCTCCCCGTGCTTTTGCAGTTCCTGGGCTAAGCATCTGATGTGGGCCTTGGATCACAGCTCAGAGTAGACTCTGTGATGTTAACTCACTATAACCCATCACCTTCCTATGTCATGCACACAGTCAGGAGAGAAAAGTTATCTGGGGAGCTCAAAGTAGTTCAGAGATGATGGATAACAAAGGAATCACTTGGCATTACCATTGCAAAAATGTCTCTTCTAGAAGGAAATATCAGTAAGTCTATCCCTTTGCATTTTTGCAATTCTTTTCCTCTCTTGGCTGCACTTTGGCTGACTTCTGAAGGAAAACAAGGCTAAAATGCAGCTGAACTATCCATCCATTTCTCTGCCTGTCTGTCCATCACTGTAAACTCTGCTGACCAGTGTTAAATTACTCTGATGGGAGAAAAATATCTCAGAAACCAAGTTTCTTAGACTTAGCAGAAGTGAGAGAAGAAATTCTTTTTATTTATTGGTTCACATCTAAATGTTGCTGCAAGAAATAAAAGGATGAAGCCAGGGGAGGTTCGGGCTGGACATCAGGAAGAATTTCTTTATGGAAAGGCTTGTAAAGCATTGGAAGGGGCTGCCCTGGGAGGCGGTGGAGTCACCAACCCTGAAGGCGTTCAAGAAATGATTCAGTGTGGCACTTCATGCTGTGGTTTAATTGACACAGTGGTGTTTGGACTCGATGATTCTGGAGGTCGAGACCTTTTTGATTCTACAATTTTATGAGGAAGACTAATTCTAGTTGGAACACCTGGAAAAGAATGCACACGTTTCTTTAAGGACTTTTTAGCACATGTGAAACTTGTTGCCTTTCCTTAATTAGAATAGTTTTAGTTCCTGGAACAAAGAGAATAATCATAACAAGTATTAAAACCACAAACTAAAGCTTGCACTGAATTTAACATACAGAATTCATTGTTCTATTGTTTTCTAAGGTACTGACTTTCATATCAGCCACAACAGTTTTGGGATCACAGCTGGGGTTAAATCCAGACCACAGAATGGATGTAAACAGTGTTGCCCAGCAACTGAAATGAGTGAGGATGTATTTTTACACCTTGACAAAATGATTACAACTATGCACTGAATTCCAGTGGAAGAATTCATCTATGCTATCATAGAATATTTATATCTTTCCATAACACAGACATTTTCTAAGTGAGTTCTGGTTAAACATTGACATTTTTGCATAAAAGGAGCTCTCTCAGAAATGCTGCTTGGGGAATCTGGACTGAACCAGGCACTAAGAATCTCATTTATGTCTCAAGCCTTGCCTTTGACAAATCGTGATCAGCTAATTTAATAATCACAGCATGGGTAAGGTTGGAAGGCACCACTGGAGGTCAAACTGGTCCATCCCACTGCTCAAGCAGAGTCCCCAGAGCATGGGACTGTGTCCAGGACGGCCCCAGAATATCTCCAGGGAAGGAGCCAGTGCTCGGTCACCCTCACAATAAAAAAGTTCTTCCTCACAATAATTAGTAATGAAAAATCATTTCAGACCACTGGATAAAAGCACAAGTAAAAGCACAAACAGATAAAGCATGATTTGATTGCCACTCTTCTCTCATCTTCTGCCACCCCCTATCATGTGAATTTGAGGATGATCTGAGTGAAAAATATAAATCTCCTGGGAAGTGCTGAGTACCATCACATGGCTTGGGAGACTGTTTGCTGTACAGAATGTTTCCTGAAGAAAATCATGAGAAAGTGTATTTTTGACAAGCCAAGCACAAGATTTTTTTATAGAAATCGTGAAATTTATAGCAACAACATTGGTTTATTTTAAATCTAAACTGAATGCAATTTCTTATTAATAATCATAAAGCAATATTTTACTGCATTTAGAATTATTGTGGGGATTTTATGTTTAGAATGACTAAGTCATCACACAAGTCCTGTCCAAGCCTTAAAAAAGCTACCCTAGATTAGATACATTACTAAATCTATAAAGAGGACTTGGAAATAAATTATTATAATATGTTCTGATTGACTCAAATTTAATTAAATATATGCAAACTCTCTAAATCCAGCTTCATTAATTTCTTCATGATTCAGTTACTCGGTGTGGGGGAGAATAGAAAAATTTGACCCCATGAATCTACTACTCATCAATCCTAACTACACTTCCTTGGTTCCCTAAAAGCTGGGAAAAACACACAGGATTTATGACATGCTCAGTGACTCAGAAGAAGCCATTATAGGATGACCCAAGCATCGCCTAAATAATATACAGCACAATTAACCTTAAACAGTCTATAATTATGATAAGCTTCATAGTTCTAATTACTTTTCTTTTCAGTAACACTGCTGTGAAGTGAGTTGCATTATAAAATAAAATGTATCAGAGGGCATCTATTTATAGAGTTTTAAAGCAAGTATTTATGAAAGGATATAATTTTCCAGCAAATATCCAGCTTGCTGTTAATCTCCAGACCTCTCGCTTGTTGCCTTTCTTCTTCCAGCTGCTTCGCATTCGCCAACTGCGCCCCATCAGCTGGGGATTCTGGGAAGCTCTCAAAATTGAACTTGTCAACTTGGATAGCCATGCTGCAGCAAGGGAAAAGAAAGAAGAAAAAAATATATAATTTTTAGGTAGCAATTTTAAAGATATTATTTCTGCAAAAACTCCAGACCACTGTGAAAGCAAGCACAATATCAATATATTGGTTTCAGTGGCACCCAGTCCATAATTAATGATATATAAACTATACGGTTTATGTTACTAAAAACAGAAGTCTAAGCCTGTTGATAGCAAGAATGTTTTACAAATCATCAATCAACATCTTAATGACTTTGTGAGTGGTGCACAAGACATTTATTTTGTAGTTGCCAGCAGATGGTTTATTGTGATTCTGCAGAGGTTCACCTGCCTCTACTCTTGGTAGGTTAAAGCTGCTGGTGTGCTCAAGACTTGCTGAAAAAAGCATGACTGGGTTAAAAGCTGATGAATGTACTATTTAAAGTTGTTTGTTAATATCAACCCATACAAAAGGAAAGCAAAATATTATTAATGAAAGTGTCTCCTGAAATGAACTGTAACACACTTGGAAAGTCATTGGTTTTACAAACCAACTTCCTCACTTTTCCTGGCAAAACTCAGGAAGGAAAGACAAAATAACCACAGAAGTAAGGCCTTAATGTGGCCCTTGACTTTTTTTTTAAGAAGACACTACCCTCCTGCTTTGTGCATCTTCATGAATTACAGACAATATTAATTTCAATATCACGGTATAATTCATTGGTAGTAAATGGTTAAATAATTACTTTATTAAATGTACGGTAAGGCATAAAAGGTAATCAAATTAAATATAGTACACTATAATGCATACTAAATACTGATATGTTAAATTAGAATCACTAATCTAATATAAAAGGGAATTTAGACCAGCTCACATCACATGAAATGTGGTTATGGAAGATCTAATATACTATGCTGCCAAAACAGCTTTAATTTCCTGAATTGTCTGAAATAGAAAAATAATTAGGGAAGAATTAAAATATATTGCTCTTGAGATGACTTTGCACTTAAGGAGACCAAGCAACAGCTTTAAAAACCATTCACGATGAAATGCAACTACAAACTGAGAAGGGGTCTGGGATGAGCATTTCACAAAACCACAGGAATATTATTATTCTTTTATCTATTTCTCCATACAAAGAGGGAAACATATTCTATAAATGTTGCCAAAAGGAAAACACCAGTAACAAATGTCAACAAGAAGGAGCTTTAAAATCCCTCCAGACCAGAAAATATTTTCTGTAATTCGCATTCATTTTAAAGAATCTTGACCCTAAAAAAACTGGGTGAAAATGCATGGCAATTACAAGTACAAGGAATAATCTAGAGCTTGTGAAGTTTACTGTGGGAAGAAGAATTCAAATAGGCCTAATCAAGATTGAGCAAAAACTGACATCTGAGGAGAAGCTTCTGAAGTTCCAAGACCACCTTCAGCATTCCAGTGGAAGGTTTCCCTGCCCCTGGCAGGGGCAGGAACTAAATGGCCTTTAAGGTCCCTTCCAACACAAAGCATTCTATGATTCTAGGACTAAAAACTACAAATACAGCACTCAGGTAAATGTTTCTATAAGCTACCACTTCTGCAGACTGCATCTTTGCTGATCTTCATATCCCAAAGGCAGAGGAATTAATTTGTTCTTCTCCAAGGGATGGATTTGTTTTGGCTATTTTTAATGCAGCAAGAGATCATTAGAAGTTCTTCATTTGCATGCAGAGTCCATCAAGTGCTGGGCATATTAAAAAGCTGAACATGAGTTACAAAAGTGGATCACAGTAACTGCCAGAATCAAGCCAGAAATAAAGAGCATAATGCAAAACACCCAGATACAATCTGAAGAGTGGATTCTGAAAAAAATTATCAGGCCTGAAACGATGACTAACAACATCAATTCTTACTGGCATTGAAGGATGATTTGATTCTGCAAATGCAGGTTGGGTTTCCTGGATTTTGCACAGGCAATGCACGTGGAAGACACAAGTGGAACTTTTTGAATTTCATTGTATTTGTTTCTGAGATCACTCCATCACTCTGTGGTACGTGAGCAGATGCAAACCCAGCACTTGATTTCTGTGACATGCACAACACTACTGTACTTCTCATAGAAACACAGTTTCCTATAGCCATATTTTAACCAATTATCTTAGCTTCTGAATGGTCAGAATTATTTAGAATCCATCTCCAAAGGACCAGGAAAACAGCTCCCATCTAATTACTGTGTTGCACTTTCCTAAGTGATTGATATTTGAGAAAAACATTCCTGCCGAACAATGTTTAATATGCAACTGCAGCACTCAGATTGCATTCCTCTGCTGAAGGATCGTTGCTGGCAATATGGTAATTTTGGTCTGCAAATTAAATATGCATGTAAGCACTTTTTACCCCAACAGCCTACAATAAATCCACATCAGCTTTAGGAATACAGCCTAGATTACTCTCAACTGTTCATTGTGCATCTCTGCTTGAAGTAACTTTTATTAAGCTCTAAGTTATAGAAAACTTTAGTATATAGGGCTCAGTACTCAGCGACTTGACTAAGTTTTCAAATCTTCTAACCGTGTTTTTATTTATAATGTTTATACTGTATTTAGCACAGTGGCATCTCATGTCACATGAGAAGCTACAACACCCCCAACAACACACTTGCCAGCTGGAAAGTGAAGAGGCTGAGTAAAAGAGAACGACAGAGAGAAAAATATCACACAAAACAGTACTATAAACACATCTGTAGGTAGGATATATGAAAGCAAGAAACAGAGATAAAATAAAATCTTTCTAGACTATAGTTCCTCTCAAAGTAAAGCACGGCAGAATTAAATCCTAGCTCTTTTTCTTAAATGTATCTGCCTTTTATCATCTGTATTCTGCTTCCTCTTGTGCTAAAAATATTCATTTCTAGTTTTGTCTCTGCATTTTTTATCTGTAACGTTGCTTCAGTATTTATTCCTCAGCCCATGGAACATGTAGTACATGGGAAGGCTTTGCACAAAAATCAAAACAAAAAATAAATACCACAACCTAAATCAGTCATTTATCCTTAAAAATGTACCCCTACTCAAACTCGGATTCTTCGCTTTCTTTTTAATATGAAGATTTCTCCCATCTCAAAAGAGGCATTTCACCATTGAGGTGCTAAAGAATGGACAAATAATTCCCAGAGCCACTTGACTGAAGGAGAAAATGGAAAAGCTGGACAATGAATTACAATCACCAACCAAAAAAAGGATCTCTTTGAACTTTTAAGTGATCTCGATATACAAGAATCTATTCATCCTAAAAGAAGAAGAAAGGCAACCTCTTGAACATTACCCAGCTTTGTCACTGGGCTGTGCATCAGAATAATGAGAATGAAATGTATTTTAGCTATAAAAGTCATTCTCTGATGTCTTCTGCAGTTATTTTGCAACCTGTTTCTTGTCAAGAGTTCTCTGCACTTTTTTTCTCCCCAAAGTTGTCCTTGCTTGTGATATACAAGAATCTATGGATTGTATATAGGAAAAGGTAAAAATAGACAATTCAGACTGAAACAGGCATTCAATTTACTGCAAACAGCCAGGATAATGATGGCTCACATTGTGCAAGGGCACCTGTACCTTGCCCTTCACAATAATTACATACCAGGGAAAACAGAAGATCTTAAAACTTAAAAGTTTAGAAATAAACTCATTCCAGGAAAAGGGACTAGAATTCCATTTTCATTTCTTTGCCTCATGAGGAGCCATCCAAATTTCCTACTAGATGAGTTTTCAATAAATAATGAGATATTTGTATAAAAACATTGCATTATGCAAAAAAAAAAAATTAAATATCCAATTCTGCAAATGCAAAACAGGTTTTGTGTCTCTCTGGCCAACCTTGTCTGAGCAGGAGGAGGAATAAAGTAACAACAGTTTTCATGAATAATGAAACAATTGTGTTTTGAAACTACTGGGTTTTGTCACAAACCAGCCCAAGCCCTTG
This sequence comes from Origma solitaria, assembly GCA_013397895.1. Classification (NCBI taxonomy): domain Eukaryota; kingdom Metazoa; phylum Chordata; class Aves; order Passeriformes; family Acanthizidae; genus Origma; species Origma solitaria. Next base: position 751,472 of record VZRL01002258.1, read on the forward strand.
GGACAGCTCCTCAGACAAGTGAGCATCGTCACAGGGATGCAAATTATCCAAATACAAATGAAATGAATGAAGAGGAGAAGGTCAGCTCATCGGCAATGCTGATGATATATCTGCACAGTATCATCTCACGTCATCTGTCAGGATGGCTTACAGGGAAAAAAATGTGCCAAACCTGATGGCACAGCCAACATCTCAATGACAGTCACCTAAAGTCCCATTAAAGTCACAGGGCAGAGTTACAAAGGCACTGGACAGCTCATTTCACCACTTCTCATAAAAAGAGATGCAACTTTACTGGAAATCCTACCCTGTCCTGACAATAAAATGTTCAGCAGAAAGGACTTTGCAGGGAGGAAAATCACTTCCTGCAAATGACATCACGACTGCCCCTGAGCCAGCGCCTTCCACATCCCTCTGGCCCAAATCAGAAATTAACAGGTGAAAAATTCAGTAAGGGAGCATCACTGGGGTGCTACAAACTCCTGCCTTTGTTCCTGGCAGGACAGTAAGCAGGTCCCAGGCATATCCCATCCACCATCTCAGATCATCGTGTCCTCTTCTAAGAGTATAAATCCATGAAGTGAAATTAATTATGTGATACTCTCCAAATAAAACAAGGTTAAGAGCAGGCATGGTATTAAAAGAAAAGCAGAAATCTGCTCAGCATAAGTAGATTTCATCTTTCATTAAGTAAATAAAACACTGCTGCTTAGCTTGGAAGAAAAAAATATAGAGATAGTCCTTATTCAATTATCCTTAGGAAGAAACAATAGAACAGGAACCCAAAAACTCTTCCTCATAGCTAACTACCTATTTAAATACTATCATCCACAGATGAGTTTGCAAGCTGCTTCCAAAATGAGGCTGACAGGAGGCAGTTGGAGACTTTATTCAATATTATGCGTCCTGTTCATCCTTTCTTATATAAAGTAGACAGCAGGGACATTGTGCCAGACCATGTTAGTGCCACTTCTGCAGAATGCTTACGTGCGTGAGGAGCCCCTGAATAGCCAATGATCTGAAATATCAGGAAAACTTGAAGTGAGGATGAGACTCTTGTTCTCACATTCAACAGGGAAAAAGTTTCCTTTGCCTGGTTCTTTCACTGTGCAAGCTCAGAGGTAATATATAACATCATGTCAGGTGCACATCACTCCACCTGAAAAACAAGTCCTGCAGCTGATATTAAACTGGAAGTGACACTCCAGTTTATAATAATTTACAGGCAAAGAGGGACCCAAGAATCAAATCTCTTGTGAGATGAATACATATACACCATTGGCTGATAATAATAATGTAAAGTAATGCAAATTAACATATACCTTGTGTTTACTTCTAATTATTTCAGAGATTTAGAAGTACAATATGTATTTCATTCACTGCTATAAAATATAGCTGTAAAATTCAGTAGCTCAAGTGACCCACAAGTAATGATCTCTCCTCCTGGCCTAAAACTGACTGCAGAAAGAAAAACGATGGCTTTAATATCTGAACCATGCAGAGCAAAAGATAAATTTTTCCATTAATCTTGAGAAAGGTCAATTAAATTTAAAAATTTGCATTTAGAACTTAATTATTTATTTAAAATAATTGAAGAGGAGATAAAAGTCAAACTATAGTGCTGAAGTCCACAATATTTAACAGCTCAGACTTATCTGCCCCACAACATTTCAGACGATAAAAAGTTAAACCAGGAAAGAATCATTCCATTGGATACAATGTAATATTTGAGAATGGAACAGTGCTAAGAGATAGTTAGCTACATAAATCTTCTGCTTAAATGTGATTATACTCTGCGTGCTGGGCATTTAGCTTTTTAATTCCTAACTCCAAATCTGAAAACCATAAACTGCAAATGAAGAGGCATAACAATTAACTTCAACTTGCCTCTTTTTTCACTTGCCCATTTAGATAATTTGGAGTCCCATGGCAATCACCATGCAGCAAAGCTGTTAGCTACCTAAAGAAATGAGAAATTTAAAATAATAATAATAATAACGGTTATAGCCTACTCTGTGAATACACCACTTTCCATAGGGGAGCATAAGAGATCATTAATCAATAGCCTTTCATTAGGAAATTTGGAAAAACCTAAGTACAGTAATATATAAAGATTGAGTTAAATATGCTCCCTTTATCACAGCTGAACTACACAAGGATTTCAAAATTGTCTTTATCCAAAATATTGCCATACTGTACCTCCTACCTCTCTCTCAGTGGAACAGTAATAACCAGAGAAATAAATGTCTAAATGTATATGTTCATATTCAGTTGCTCATTTGTATAATTCATTACTGCCTTTACATGGCAGAAAGTTCAGAAGAAAACATATGCAAATTAAAAACATGGAATTTTGTGCCAGATAAAACAAACAAGATCAAAAAAACCTCAATTCTACAGTCATGCCTAGTTATCACTCCAGCTGCCTGAATCTCCTCAGGAAAAGATTGAGAAGATTGCCCACCCCAAAATATAAACAGCAGAAATAGAGTGGAATAAGGTAAGAACCTCTGCTATGTCCAAAGCATCTTTTCCAGGACACCTCAGGTGGAGGAACCAGGGGCTCACCTGCTGCAAATCTCATCTTTGCTCTGATTCTGCACAGACTGAGCACTAAAGGACAAAAATACCAAATGTCTCTGCTCCTGGAACACCCCAAAGAGACCAGAAATGCTGCTCAGGAACGACCCCTGGATCATTTCCAGCCTGGGCTCCGTCCTGACCCAGCACTGATGGTTGTTGCTGGCCCCAGGGCCCTGCAGGATGACCCAAAGGAGTTGAGTTGGGTGTGTGCAGGACCCCAAAACACTCCAAGGGGTCTCACAGCCTCCTGCACATGATAAACCTCGAGCATCAATTCACTTTCTCCCAAGAGAAACATTCCCAGATTCTCAGGAAACCACGGAATTTATGACAATGCTCCTCTTCTGAAGGAATATGAATGTGACACGTGGCACACAACTGAAAGGTTAGTTCAGAGAAGATGCTGAGATCCTGCTCAAAAACCAAACCAGGAGGCAAAAACCACCAGGACAGCCTGAACATCTGGGAAATCATTCACATGAGAGGAGTCCATCTCAGTGACCCCCCTAAGGAAAAATGCAGAGACACAGAGCTTTACATACAACACAAGGAAAATGTAAGTTTTTCACAAAGGAAGTGATTCAAACATTTTTTGGGTACAATCATAGGGTGCGTGAATGCTCAGTGTGCAAGAATGCACATTTCACCATGGACTGTCACTCCAAGATACAATTAGACTTTCATTCATAATCAATTATTAATTTACCATCTACTTGCTTGTCTCCTCTTTTTATACGCAAAGATAACATTTGCCCTTTTCCCAGAGCACTGCAGCAGAAGTTCACCTCAAGATTATTTAGTGTGATAAACACAATTATTTTCCGAGTCACTGTTTTCCCAGTAAAACTTGTATCATTTTATCACACCTGCAACCTTCACATTTTCTGTTCAGAGCACTCTTTGGTGAGTCCCTTCAAGAGTCCTGTATTTCAAGTCAGCCCAGTCCATTGACTGTAAAATGTTTATTTTGCCACAGACACATTGATTCTTTTCACATATGGAGTTGCACAGACTTTATTACAGATTCTCAAGTCTCAGATGCAAGTTTTGTGAGTGATGCCATACTCAAACAAGGAAATGTACAATCCTTGCCAAAGAACAAAGCTCGGGGACAGTCAGAACATTCTCAGATTAAGAAAGCAAAGCATCAGAGCAGCAGTGAACATCTCCTAGCATAGCAATGTGGTCAAGGAGGTTCAACCTAGAGCAGTTATTTTTTAACTAGAGACAGGAATAATGTTCACAGACGTGAGGTTGAGCACAAAAGCTTTAATCATGCTCCAGAAATCTTAGGGCACGGTGAGTGTGTGTCACAGGTTCCATGCTCAGCATTAGTAACAGAAATTATACACATCTCACTCTCCCACACACAATTTCACCTCAACAATTTTTTTTGAGGTGAAAAAAGCTCTGTACATATTAGAAGTTCATTTCATGCTTTCACCAGCAATGACACCTGTATGTGTATTTAGAAGCAAGCTCAGAAACAAGGTATTTTCAGAAAAGAAACCAGGAGGGATTGCTCACCCTGGAGAGGAAAATGCACTTGGGAGACCTCAAAGCAACCTTTCCGTACTTAAAAGAGGGTTATAAGAAAGATTGGGACAGATTTTTTAGCAGGACTTGCAGAGATAGAACAAGGGGTAATGGTTTTAAACTGAACGAAATAATGGGTAATAAACCAAGGTGCTGCTTTCTGATGCTCATCATGCTCAGCCTTTGGCAGCCCTGGGTCCAGCTCCAGCCAAGTGCAGAGCTAGGGTTGTCTTCACTTTCATCTCATCACCTTTATATTGATTTACCTGTGCACCCTTTGCCCCACATATTGCTGAGCTGTGTGAGCTGTCTGAGGTGCTTTACCAGTTTATCAGAAAATTACCAGAGCTCTAAAATGCCTTGTTATTTTAGCCAAAATTCCCCATTTGGAAATCACCATATCTGACCCAATAACTGCCCTGCCAGGTGCCCTCCTCTTCAGTGAGCCTTGAGCTTGAGCTCCCCTGGGAAAGGGCAGCACAGGCAAATGTCCACCAGACTCAGATCTGAACCCTACTGCTAGAAATTCAGTATTTATTTAATTATTGTGATGGAACGATACTCATTTAGGAGCAGTTTCCTGATCAATTAGGGTGGTTCAGAGCACACATTATTTCTGGACAGTGGACTGCACAGCCCTGCTCATGTGTGTCCTGATGTCCAGGCAGTGACCAAACCACCTTCAATAAAATGAAGCAAATTAAACAAACCCACCAAAGTCAAATGAGATCAAGGGGATTTTTACTCCTGCTTCCTATGGTTCAGAAATAGTTTGAACATAGTAATCTAAATTTTAGACAGGGAAATTTCACCTGTGAGCCAAGCCATGCTTGGGAAACTTTCACAGAATGTGCAGCTGTGTGAAGGAACTCAGAGGTAAACTCAAGATTTTTGGTGCCACTGATGAAACAACTTTTCTTATCAACTCCATATACACAAATCTCTTATATAAGAATGGATTTCTTCACTACATTTGGAGGAAGTGAGTGGATTATAAATAATACAAGTCTGATTCAGACACCTTGGTTTTAAAAATCGACTTCCCCAAGCACCCTTCGTTATCGTGACAAGCACAAAGCCTTCAGCTGTGGAACAATTTAAAACAAAACCCCCAAAATATGATCTTTCCTCTAAAGGTTACAATGAAGACACGATTTTGAGTCTGCTACTAAACTTTTTCAGAAGTATCATGATTTTTAAGAGATAGGATTCTTCTCTAAAATGAAGAATTCCCTCACAGGACTAAGGAATGGTATCATTTTTCATTTAAGTATTTCACTCATGTCTACTTAAAATAATGCATTGAAAATGTCTAGCTTTAAAAATATGGAGATTTTAGAGTAACCATTATAATGCTTCATAAACTGAGAAGGAAGCATTTCAAGTAAAACAATAACTTTGTATTATTTAGAAGCTTAGGCAATGTTTTAAAATATTTAAATGTCAGGTGGGTTTTTCAGCATTTATGTTTAACATAGAACTTTACAAAATCTTTTCACTCACCTAAATCTAAATTTCATGAACTAAGAAACAATTTTAATCAAAATTCTGTTTTTCTCTGTTTCTTTGTAATATTCCTTCACATATAATAGAAGTCCACAAGATGACAGTATCTAAACATCTGCAAGACAAATTTTCCTTTAAAATGAAAGGGAAACTGCAAGGTAAAATTCAGAGATATTGAAATAGAAAACAGTGCTTTGCCATCTCTTTTATGAAAATTACATATACTTTTCACTCAGTGACTAGATTTTTCTGACTATAAAAAACACAGGCATATCTAGATTTAGGCATCTATTTTAAACTGAATCCCTGTTTAGGAATCAGATTTATTCTCTACCTTTAAAGAGGGGTAAAATTATCATAGTTTCACTTCCAGCTTATGAAAGAGTAGAAATCCACTTTTATATAGACCACCAACATGATTTTTTTTTAAATCATGCTGTGCCATCAGGCTCTCAGTTCCTGCAGAGACAGAACCCCCCAAAAAATACACAGAGGGCTCAGATATTAACATACACAGAGCTTTGGGACAATTTGACAATTAAAACAAAAAAAAGTCTTTGTTCATTTTCATCTACAAAGATATTCCAAAGCCAGATTATCCCAGGCTACTACTACCAGAAAAATTGTACCCCAAAATTCCATAGCAGTTTTATAAAGATCCCCATCCACAGCTGAGAAGTCGCCATGCTTCTGACGCACTAATTTGCCCTGAGTTACTCAATTATACACTTATAAATGGATTAGAGCGTTAATATTAAAACCGAAAGTACATTATTATTTTTAAAATTGGGTTTCCATATCCTAGGCTAAGCAAATAATACTGTAAATACATGAAGCAAAGATTACACAATCTGCTTTGTTCTCAATGTAAGCCCTTCATACAAAAGATTGCCTTTTATTACTTACTATTCTCCATTTTTCTTCTTCCATACAACTACAAAAGAGATGCCATCAAGCAAGTAAATCGAGGATAAAGCTGCAGAGATTTTTTTACTCCCATTTATTCCCATTGAGCCTCCCTCAGGGATATACAAATTGGAAATTGCTAAATTGTCATCTAATAGGCAGAAACAACGTAGGCGAGACCAATTAAGTAAAAGGCAGAAAGTTGTATTACACATGTAATTAAATTAAATTCTTTGACTAGACTACATTAGAATCATTCCCAAAAAGGACAAAATTCTACTTTAATCAGCACATGACACATTGTATGGCACGTCACTAAAATAGTACATTAGGAGTTTGGATATTACTAAAAAGAGCACTTTTCTTAATTGTAAATCAAGTTATTTCCAGGTGGTAGGAAATTGGCTAAACAGCAGCATTCTCTCCTAAACATACAAGACTCTAATGAAGCACAATTGAGTACAAAGTCATTAAAAAGTAGTTTTCTTCTCTTTTTTTAGCTGTAATATCCTTCAGCTGTGAACCTACATATTTTTGCAGTGGGACTGTTCTCTTACAGAGATCCCCAGCACACAGGAAATCACCAGATCAAATCACCACCTTAATTGCCAAAAGTGAGTGGCAATAACTCAGGATAATTTGACTTATAATCACAAATATCATCAAAAGCAATAAGGCAGTGGGGGTGAAAAGAGTGCAGGGCAAAACAATTCTGATCTGCAGGGTTTGGGCTCCTCATCTCTTGCCATTCTCGTTGTAGGCACCAGCGCAGCCTGGAGCCCTCTCCCTGTGCCCCTGCACAGCCCCTGGAGCTGGAGCCCAGGCTGGGATGGAAATAAATTCCAAAATGCAGCTAGAAGGGACTCCCTTGGACTACCGGAGCCAGAGGGGAGGAAAAGCAACATTTACCTCTGCCCATGGTGCTTGTCCACTCTTTTCCTTTCTGAAAACTGTCTAAAGCAAGCAAAAAGCCATCAGCACCCCATTTTGAGAACAATACTAGTTAGTTAAACTAATTGCTTATCTAGATGATCATCAGAATATCAGGAATGGATTAACAGCTCTAAGCACAAACTGCTTTTTGGAATTAAATTAATTCTTTGATTGTCCAGCAACCAAGGGGGGCAAACATTTTCACAAACCTGGGACAACCTGTGTACCCAAAGCCAAATTGGTATTTTCCTCCCAGTAATTCCCAATAACTCACTTTTTATCTATCCCTTTTTGTGTTATATTTCTTAGATAATATCATTTCAATGGCAAATCTGTGACTTTCTGTCTCAAGAAAGTTTCTATCCTATAGGAACACGTGTGTCCCGCAGGCTGAGAAATCCCGGTTAAATCAGCATCATTATTTCAATATTGGAAAAATCAGCTTATTATTTATGTCATACATGTACAGAAATTAAAATGGAGAATTAGAAAGGAAATAAAGTGATTTTCTTTCTCAATTGAATAGCATGGAAATGCAGAAAATGAAAAAAAACACATGGCTTAAATTGCCTTAGGAAAAAAAATTAACCAGTTTATATGAAAAGAACAACCAGCTTTTAAAAATTATAGCTATTTTAAAATGCTAATTATTTGTATAAATCAGTTCCTGTGCACAAGGGATCAAACATAAGTGAGTTAGTGCAGCTGCCAGCAGCAGTGAGAAAAGCAAGAGGCATGAGAGAGACAAAAAGCAGGGCTTGTTTTGGTGAGCCTATGCTCAGGACAAGTAGTACAGACATAACCCATGTCTAATGTCACCATGTGCCTGCAAATATCACTGTACAGCAGTCCAGGCTGCACAGCCTCTCCGATAATGCCAGATAAATGGCAAGTAGCTCTCCTTCAAAATTACAGATTTTGGGCTCTTCCCAGAAAGGGAGACATCAAAATACACGAGAGAACACAAGAAGCTGATTTGAACCCACATGGAATGACCTCAGAAACAAACAGTGAATACTGACATAAAAATATTCCTCATGTAAATTTAAATTCCATCATTACAGCCTTCACAGATGTATTTATTGCCTGCTGCCATCATGGAATCAGCACTCACTAATCACCCCATAGCTTACTCTCATAAAGTTCACTGTTTCATATTAAGAGATCATGACTGAATAAAGTCCCATCCTCTTTAAGTCCCTGTGATTCAGAAGGAAAATTAGCAACAGCTTGAAATAAGCTGCTAGTGATGCCCATTTAATATTTGCTTTCCATCAATAAATCAAGGGGGAAAAAAGAAATATTGGTAAAGTGTGAAAGTAGATCTGATGTGCCTGACATTGCTGGGCTTGGCAGAGTTGCTGGGGGATGAGATGGGGTAAAGGCTGCTCGTGAGTAACACAAAATACAGTAAGAAGAAACAGGTTAGAGCATTATTTACAGAACACAGCACAGCTCTGTATTTTATGGATTATTGTAATTATTATTGGTATCTTAAAAACCATCTCAATGGCTTACCACAAATTTCACTTTCCATGTTTACTACCCAATGAATCTAAATTCAAATGAAAAATAAGGCTTCACTACAACTTCCATCATGATGCCTATGCTCTTCTACCTTAAAATTAATGGTTTTGAATTTCTTACTGTTCACCTTTCATTTCATTTTACATACATACTTTGCTTTCCCCTCCAGTGGATAATAAATAATATACAATACAGAGCGTAATGCCTGGGAATAAATCTAAACTGAATTCAGGGGGGAAATGAAACAGAGTTGTTACATTCATGTCAGGATCCAAAACAGTAAGATCTGATCAAGCAGCTAAAAAGACAATGCTTGTAACAATAATGGGTATCAAATATGTAAGAAGAGGAAAAAACTCACCAAACCCTAAAGATTTGCAAGTGCACGGACTTAAAAATGATGAAATATTTACCAGGTCTACCAATGTCACCGCATTCTTTTACTCACATTTCCTCCCAAGTTCAGTAGATTTCATAATGCAGTTTCTTCTCTGAGGGTGAATACTTTGATTGTTTCATGATTTTTATTGTCGTAAGCCTTTCTACAACAGTAAATTACCCTTTCATGTGACAGCTTTAGGAGGATGTAGGTTTGATGTGAAGGCACAAAACATTTTGTGTTTTGATGTACCTTTTTTATTACAGTGAAGAAATCATCTATTCTCAATCTCAGTTCTATTAATAATTAAAAAGGGGTTTTTGCAGCACGAAAGCTTTTTCAAAATATAGGCAAATCTTTAGACAACACCTTTGCCCTGCCCATAAATGCTCATTGCTTAAACTGAGTTAACTTGAGGCATAATAATAATAATTATAAATTGTTTAATACGCAGTTACATTCTAAAAAACTATCCTACAGTTTCTTGGGTCATTGACTCCAAATCAAATTTCTTTTCTTCATCATTTAATTCCTTCCTTCCCGTCTTCTAATCCCCACACTCAGATGGCTAATGTTTTTTTTCTATTCATCACTATCAGTAACAAACTTTTCCAAAGTCACTGTTATTCCCAGAAGAGGAGGAAATGCAAAGAAATGACAAAATTTGGCCAAGGAACTACAATTTAGTTAAAAGTTTTGTAGATAACACATGGCCCAGGCTATAATGACTCTCTATATCACACTCTTGTACTCCAGTAAATAATCAGTTTTTAGAATATATAAATACAGAAAAGGACATTTATTTACCAAAAATTGGAAGTTCTTTTAAGATGCCCATGTCCACTTGAGTGTTTATGTTCTGCTTACACACACCTCTGATTGAAGTCACCTTTCAGCCTCAGCCCTATCACCTCACTCAACATCTCAGTCAAGCTCTGACCCATCCATGTGCTGCTGGAAAATGACCCAAAAAAAGGCCAGTGTAATTCCCTGGCCCCCTTCAGCTTCTCTCAATGTTCAAACTGAATTCAACATTAAAAAATGAGACTGATAAAGGGAAAAAATCACCTTTTTAAACTGCAGGTCTTACAGAGTTTGTATCAACTCCATCAAGCTGGGTGTTAAATCATTTTCTGGCCTCTCCACCACCATTAAGAGAAGAGTTGCACCTTTTCCTGCTGTCAGTGCTTATCTGGCTGATTTGGGGTAAATTCATCACTCAGTTAAGTGCAGAGGCTCCCAGACTTCCATCCTGAACTTCAGGACACTTTCATAAATCAAAAGATCAAGCAGCTGCTGGAAACTCACTTATGATAATACGAATATAATTACTGCAGCTGTAATGAGTTCTTCCTATGGCATTTTCAATAAGAGCTGGAACTGAGGGAAAGCATCCATCACGAATCACAACCAGGGAGTCAAGAACACAAAGCAGTGAACTGGAAACACAGCTGGGCTGGGCCAGGAAAGCACCCCCAGCAGAATCCAAGCTTCTAACAAAATTCCAGATGTGTTCAGCACTGAAAATTAGGTAAAGGACATTATTTTGGATGCAACCTCTTTTGTTTGGAATCCAGAAATGACTCAAGCACATCAAAAGGCTTTGGGCTTCATTTTACACTACAAACAGTCCTGTGAGCACCCAGCAGGGCCTGGAAGGAACTTGATGGAGCCCAGAGCTCCAAAGCACTTTCATGGAACAGAGATCCTGTTTCCTAACCAGGGAAAAACCTTAAGAGGGTAAGGCTGAAGATGAAAGGCTCCTTTTTGCAGATGCTGGCCAGGACTCATCATCAAACAAAAAGCACAGCTCAAATTACCTCCAGGAAGTGAAATAGCTGCACAATCACCTCTAGAAATCTTGGTACCTGTTTGACAATGACAAAAATCCCTGAAGTGCCATATCCACTGGTGCAGAGACCTCTGCGGAGGTCTTAGGGTTACAGAGAATCCAACTACAGATCCTTGTGCACACAGGGCTCCTGACTTATGAAAATCTGATTCTATTTACACGAGAACATGCAAAATGAGAAAAGCACACACTACAAATCAATTTTCCTCATGAAGTGATATAATTCTATTTCAGCCCCAGTTACCCTACTTAACTTGAACCACAACCACAATATTCTGAAATTCAGAATAAGTCTCTGTCCTTTTTTCCTCTGTGCCAGAAAACAGCTGCTGTAAAGCTCTGCTCTTCTCAAGTGAGAGGAAGCCCTGTGGGGAAGACAGTAGTGTTTCCATGCAGCTTTCATAAGCCTTTTCCTGAAAAGGATGGAGGAAAAACAGGTGGGCAAAGCAACTGTGGGGTGCCACAATGATGGCCATTCCTGCTGTGCATCAACAACTGCAGCCACAGCAGATAAGGGAGATGGACAATCCTGTTGGAAAGCTGAAGGTCCTTGCTGGAGCTCCATCAGGGGCTCAGAGAAGCGACGGCAGCTTCTGCAAAGCCACATATCTCAAGGATGCAGAGAGATTATTTATTTCCATTAACATAATTGTGCTACCAGGAAAAGGCTTGCAAAGTGTTCTTGGGAAGTCCTGCAAGTTTTGATGGTGTGGAAGATCCAGGGAAAGACTGAGACTGAGATTTCCCTGGAATTACTGAGGAACAGTGACCTGTAGAGGCTGCAGGAGGGCAGAAATGCTCAGGGGCACAAGCAGAGCTGAGGAGGACAATTTTCCTCCTTGTGCTGTGGCTGCTAAAAGCAGCTTGACTGAGGTCTGCTCCACCTCCCCGTGTGAACAGAGACGTTCCTCCAGACTCGGAATTCTGAAACTTTTGCAGTTTTCATTCAAATAGAGGAAACCAAGAACAGATCAAACATCAAAAATCGAGGTTGAGAGGCGGAAACAGATTGAAAGGAGAGAGACACTCAAAGCCCAACAGCTTCGAAGTCGACACCCGCAAATTAAATTCTGTACATATTTTTGTCAAAGCTCTCAGAAAACACAAGCAAGGCAATATTCTAGAAGAGACAGCAAGGAAGATAGAAAAACGCAGCTGCAATGTCATGCTAAGAATGACGCAGGTAGATGAATCTCCTCCAGCAGATACCCACATTTTTTAAGGGCATTAATTAAAAGAGTACAAGAGATGTTAAAATATTTGGTGACAAGCAGAAGGAAACACACGTCTGTGTTAGAAAGCATACATGGGGTCATGACTTAAAGAGGAAAAAACCCAACTATATTTATTTTAACGACACAAAAATGCGTCAAAAGCCAGCTACACAAAGAGAACTGACGTAGTTGCTGTAAAGCATTGTTTCCACAGCCAGTTTTCATTAACAGAAAAATACCTGCAGATCCCAGACTTTGATCAAATAATGTGTGCAGAAGAAACAAGCTATTTTATGAGATTCCAAGACAAGCTTCTCTCAATTCCATCAGAAAAAAGAGCAGAAAGACAAAATGCAAGTCATTGCATGGTGAAATTGCCCCTCTACCTGTGCCTTTCACATCAGTCTTCCTCTGGGCAGTTTCCATTGTGAATTTACTGAAAATTTAATGATTCATGTGCAGGTAGTTTGGGTATCTTTTTTTTTTTTTTTTCTGATTTAAATTACTGATTCAAACATTAGACTATTTTAGGTAAAGCTAGGGCTTGGGTTTTATCCTGAAAATGCACCAATTTTCAAAAATATCTACAAATACAGCATAAAGATGATACACAGTACAAACTATTCCTGAGGTGTTTTTAAGGCAGAAAACCACACAACCAGACCAAAGCAGCCAGAAACTGCTTCCCAGCAAACATACAATTGCATTGAATCATTAAGCCAGCACAAGGCTTAAAAGGATAAATCTCAGCTTTTATGTGCAAAACAGAATTCAGTTTTAACTACTGAGCCATGACCACTGTCTCTTTAACAATGCTATAAAAAGCTCCTTGGCTTTTCAAATTTAAAAAAAGTCAGTGTCACATAAATATGCTCACAAAAGGTCTAAAAATAACGTTAAGCTCCTCACCCTCAAGGCTCAAGAAGGAGCAGATGCAAAGAAATAAAGCTCTACAAAGAGCTTCCAACTGGAAAATACTACTGACAAAAGTGAAGGTGTTGCCACTGGTCCACAACTATTCCATTACAGCTCTTCAGTGTCAACTTATGCTGAGCTCTACTCATGCAGTTCTCATCAGTGAAGCACTCTACTGGTGTTGAGAGAACACTTATTTAAATTTACTAACTGAAAATAAACTTCAGTGCATGTCCTTTCCACTCTTTACTACTGATATACTGAAGGAGAACAAAGATAAATATATCTGAGATACATTAAAGAAGAAATCAGTAATTTTCAGCATTTCAGTGCAGCCCAGCACAGCTCATTACCATGAATGCAGAGGTCACACACAGTGCTGATCCTGCCACGTCAGAAAACTTCTCCATGGGATCTTCAATGGATTCCTCTCCAGCTCCTGATGGAGACTGGATCAGCCTCACCACAGCCCAACCATTCCTTTACCAAACTCACACTTCTCAGAGTAGAAAAATAGAGTGGAAATAGTGCTAGTGATGGGCTCAGACTTCCTTGAGCATTTCCTTTCTTTGGCTGTTGCAGGTCCACACTGGGCAGAACGTCCTGTCACAAGAGCAAGAGCTGCTCGTTGTGGACCTTGAAGAACAATCTAACAAGAGCATCAATGAGTGTGCTCTGAGCACCAGTAAAGTGATCCACTGATCCAACAGTTTAGGGATTTCAGTGATTCTGCATTGAGCTGAGTTTATCTGGCTTGGAAAAGATGAAGGACTGAGCCAACCCTCCTGTGATTTGAAAGTCTGATTAAAGGAATCTAAATATTTCAAATCCCATGTTCCAAGCACGCTCCTATCCCCTGCAGCTACACTTTTTTTATCATTATTATTATGCTTTTTTTAAGCTACACTTTTTTTATCATTATTATAAAGGTTTTTTTGAGCTTTAATGTCTTCCTTAAGAATGGGCACAGAAAGTATTCAATTACTGAAGTAAGAAGTCACGGGCTGAAACAAAGCTGTAAGAAATCCTGCAGCCTGTCAAAGGTGATAAGTGCCTCTGATTATCCTTGACTGCATTCCCTGGGCTCAGCATTTCATTAAACATCAATTCTCTCTTTTAAAAATAGATTTACCACCATATCCTGAGGGTCTTTGATATTTTTAGCTAAAGCTATGTACAAAAATACCACTTTCCTCACTAATTATATTTGATTTTGAGTTTCAGTGTTACTGATAAGATTTATTAAGTTTGGGTAATAGAACCTGAAACAAGTCATGAACATTAAAACAGCTTCTTAACTCATTTTCATGAATCTCCCTTCAACTGGATGAATTAATACACTAAATACTGGAGAAACTACAAAATGCCTTAAAAATTAGTTAATTAAGTTAATTGAGGTGAATTTGGCTGTTACATCCTTCAAGAAGAGCAGTACAATCAACTATGGAGCTATATCAATATAAATTAGCTGAAAGATGAAGAAACAAAGCAGAAAGGGCAGTCAGGTGCTGGAACAGAGTGGCCAAGGAAGAGATGGAATCACCATCCCTGGAGTGCTCAAAGCCAGGCAGATGTGGTGGCTAAGGACAAGGTTCACTGGTGGAGCTGGCAGTGCTGAGCTAAATCTGGACTCATTGATCTTAAAGGTCTTTTCCAACCTTAAGGATTCTGTGATTCTATGAATGAATGAAGGTTTTTCACCATGCATTAACAAAATTCTTCTGGCACTTTTCAGAATAGAAAGTGTTTGCAGCACCTGCTTAATAATGTCTGATCAAAAAGTCATATTTTTTATTTCTTATAGTAAAATAAACAATTATTTTCCCAATAAAATAATTGACTATGTATTAAAAATACTGTATATTTATGTAGGTGGAAATCTTTTTAAAAATTGAAAAAAGCATTTATTTTCAAATAAATATTTTTCTTGATTCAATAGGCATAAATGGTTCTGCTCTGTAGAATACTTTTCTAATTGGGGACAACAACAGGAAAGCTGAATTGATTTACTGTTAATTGAAACTCAGAAAACAACATTTTCTACAAGATGTCAAATATCCATTTCCACTCTTCAGTGGCAGAAGATTCATCAAACGTCAGAACAGAAAAAAAATTAAAACAAATACTGTCTCTGAGGAGAAAACATAGGTTGCAGAGTTCCACAGATAAGCTTTAAAGTGCAACAAAACTACAGAATAATTACTTTTTGGGAAAACACAGCATTATCAAATGCTTCCACAAGTCAAGATGTTCTTCTAAACAGGAAACTCTAACTCATATATTGATAACTGTTTTAAATAGTTTTGAATAGTTACCATTACATTTGGGATAAGGACATAGTCATACTCTAATGAAAATTTCTAAAAAACACAGTACCTGTAACTTACACTAGCAGATAAAAAGAAGGAAATTTTAAATTAAAAAATGAGAGATTTAGATTAGGTGTTAGGAAGATATTTTCACTTGTGAGGGTGGTGAGGCCCTGGCAGAGGTGTCCAGAGAAGCTGTGGCTGCCCCATCCCTGGAAGTGTCCAAGGCCAGGCTGGATGGGACTTGGAGCAGCCTGGGGTAGTGGAAGGTGTCCCTGCCCATGGCTGGGGTTTGGAACTGGATGATCTTTAAGGTCCCTTCCCACCCAAACCATTCCAGGATTCTGTGATCCTTTGAAGACTAACAGTGAAAAAGATGAAGATGAGAAAAGAAAGGAATGAGGTTTGAGCTGGTGTCCCAAACCAACAACAGACTGATTTTTCATTGAAAACGAAGCTAAGGGCACAAGTAAAAGGAAACTACATGGCAAAAATATGCAGTGTTTTGTATTCACTCTTGAAAGTAAATACAGAGGTGTTTTGAAACAAAGACAGGTCCAGCCCAAGGTCATGAAGATGATTAACAGATATGAATTTTTTGTCATACAAGGAAAAGCTGAAAAAGTTGGTACTGTTCAACCCAGAGAAAGAAAGACTCAGAAGGATCTTATCCATAAATTCTTGATGGGGGCAAGAATTAAAGAAGCAGAATCCAGGCTCTCCTCAGTGGTGCCCAGTGACAGAACAAGAGGCAATGGACACAAATCCAAACATGGGAAATTTCATCCAAACACAATATAAACCTCTCTTACTGGGAGGGTGGCTGGACACTGGAACAGGCTGCTCAGAGAAGCTCTGCATGCTATCCATGACTGTGGGTGTGATTCCGTAACGTTGCTCAGAAAATTATCAGTTTTGTCTTCAAACTAGTTAGGAAGACTGGAAGGGAAAAAAACAGTCTGAAGGTTTTTCCAGAATGTCTATTCTCTACTATTTCCCAAGTCCAGATTTTGCTTACTAATAAATTAGAAAGTAATGGGGGGAAATCTTCAGTGGAAAATAAATAAAATTTTCCCAATCATTAAAGGGGTTGAAAAAAAAAGAAGAAAACATTTAGAGGCTTGCTAGAGACAAATAATATGTCATCTGCAGAAGGACAGCATATTTATAAATCAGGTGAAGCTCTGCAGAGTTGGGTTGGGTTTTTCTTACATTCAGTACTTGTAGGATTGCTTGCATAAGGCACAGTTAGCTCACAAAATACGTTAACACAGCGGAAGAGAAACGTACACAAGGACTTCTGGGATCATCTCCTGCTCATTATCTCTGCCCTCACAAAAAATTGAAGTTTCCTGGTACATTCATTTCCTACTGCTGTTTCAATAAATTTCACCAAAATTAATTTGCTGTAAGGAAATCTCCAACCCTCATCTACTCCCAATGTCTAAACAAAATACTGGCAAAAGGGAGAGGGGGGAGAAGCAAAAAGGAAAATCTTATTTTGCTTCCAAAATATGTTTATTTGAGATAGGGAGCAGCTTAAGGTGAAGGGGTGAGAGAAAAACAGAGGCTGAACCAGGAAATGAGAGAGAGAAGGGGAACAAGATGCAAAAAGGAAGCCATGCGGAATTTTATAAATCTGGCATTTATACGTGGCTGCTTAATGCACCCAGAACTGATACAAAACAGACAAAATCCAAATTCCAGGTCAACACCTGAGAGACACAGTCTGCAGAACTTGGACCCTCAGCACCCAGGGAAAATACAGATATAACACAAACCCATATAAACTCATCCAGGTACCTTCTGAACCTCAGCACCCAGGGGAAATACAGATATAACACAAACCCATATAAACTCATCCAGGTACCTTCTGAACCTCAGCACCCAGGGGAAATACAGATATAACACACATCCACATGAACTCATCCAGGTACCCTCTGAACCAGCAAACAGCTCTCAAAGGGAGCTCTGAACTTCATCTGAAGAGTTTTTAACATAAAGCCCAATCATCACAACAATTGCAGAACTGCATTTTACCATGACTTTTCATTACTATAGTGTTTAGGGCTGCCAATTTACTCCACAACAGCATCCTGTATCAATAAAACCCTTTCTTTATGGAGTACTTAATGAACAGGGAGCTCGGTTCTAATGGGAATCTCCTGAAGTGCTGAATTCTGCCACAGAAGGAGGAGGCTGCTGGGTCAGAAAGTTTTAAGCAAAATCAACCATAATACACCAGGACAGCTCAGATGAAACATGGTTAAACTTCAGATAGATGAAGATTTTGCTGCAACAGTAGAAGTTCTATTCTCTTTCCATTTGAGAAGGTCAAAGTTAGTGTATCTAAACTCAGTATCATTTATCTTCTGGCAGCATCCTGAATCACTAAGACTTGGGATGCAACATACTCCTTCCTAAATTGATTTCAGGGACGATTTTCTGCTGGATTTGGGCAGGGGGGAAGAAAATCCTCTTTAATTACTTTCTCAGACTTCTGATTATCCTGAAATAGATTAACATGCAGTGCTTCCAGGGTTCCCTGCCCATGGAAGAGGGGTTGGAATAGATGACCTTTGAGGTCCCTTCCAACTCAAACCATTCTGTGATTCTGTGGCTTTATAAAACATGAACTCAAAATAATGTGTTCAGTATGTGGTATCCATTCACTCTTCATGAACAGACAGCTCTCCTTCCCCAGGACTACAAACCTTATTCTCTTATGTTCTCTTTCTGAGCACACACCTGACTCAAGGATCACAAAATGCTCACAACAGTCAATTCAGTAACACAGAAATCGCAATAAATGAGAAAATTACCGAAACAAGTAAAGCAGTGGTCCAACTTTATGCCAGTATGTTCAAAATAAGTTATTTTAAATTAATTACTACTCGTGAGTATGAGCAGAAAGGAAAACTAAAGCAGGCCATGAACCTCACCATTAAATCATGCCAAATCACCTAATTTGGGCATTTTTTTTTAAATTTACATTTTCTTAACTTTTACTTCCCAAACTTGTACTTTCATTTCACTAGCTAACAAAAAAACCCAAAAAAAACTGTAATACAACTCTCCATCATTATCAGGCCTTATCTGACTTCTGACTCTTTAATTCATTATTGACTCTTTTTTTAATCATATCCAAAATGAAACTGATTCTTTGCCTGCTGAAGACAAAGCTGAAAAATACATGAATTTGCTGAGCAGCATAATAAAGACTATCCTGTCTCACAGACAGTGCTCTCGGTAGGAGCAAACCTTTCCTTTACCTTGACAGATGCAATTCAAAATGGGGCTCGGTGTGAAATCAAAATATTGAAACTGTCAAATATAATCACCCTTCTGGCACATCATGCAAAATTGAACCTTTGTTTTATAGACAAGAAAGATGTTTTATTGCTTCAGCAGACCAAGGGCTCATGGCTGACTCAGGCTCACCTCGAGGAAGGTGAAGCCCAAGGCAGCGATGAGCACAAACCACAGAGACCAAGGAAAGTGTCCCCGAGGCAGAGGGGAGGACTTTGCACCCGAGGGAGGCAAATTGTCCTGCTGAGAGCTGGAGAAGTTACAGGCTGAGCTCTCCTCTTGGGTCTCTTGTCACAAGCACTACGAAATGAAGATGTTGTGCTTTTTAAGCTCTCAGTAAGATCAACCCTTCTGTCCTGAACCCTCCTCTTCTCCGATGCTTTCTGCTGTTTCACTGATCCTGTTCTTGTATTCTCATTTCTCCCACTCATTTTTTCTTTCCACACTTCTACTTTATTAGACTGTGACCCTCAAATGAAAGCTTCTTGCCAGTCTAAGAATTCCCAGCTCTTTGTCTTCTCCATCCCTGGACACAATCTCCATTGTAAATCTGAAATGACTGAATGAGTTATACAAACTTGGAAATTTATTTCCTTAGATCAGTTTTTTGTATTCTCCAGCCTAATTCCTGCTTCTTCCATTTCACAGTCTTAACAAGGATTACAAACACCTCATCAACACCAAATATGACCATCGGCATCATTAGTTCCAGAAATAGTTAATCTTTATTTCCAGATCACAGATATTCTGAGTTGGAAGGGTATATTACTGCTTCTTTATCTTGTGTATGTTATTACTGTTTCCCAAACTGCTTCTGGGAAGTCAAGTACTTTTTCTCATAGGTTATGTAATTATTTCTTTATGGGCATGTTCTGTACATTATTCAAGACCTTTGACAATAATTAGTTTTGCTTTAAACACCAAGAGAACAACACTGGGTTTGGAAACTTGACAGAGTTATTTCTGAACTGAAGCAAGGAAAAACATTTAAGAAACAATGAAATACATGTGTAACAGTGAAGGATGATTATTAAGAAAAAAATAATCCCAGACCAGCAGCAGAATATTGCCATAAGATGTATTATTTACATTAAATTAAATCCCATTAAATTATTATTTCTGTGCAAAATTATAACCTCTGTGTAAATGTATTAGACACCACATTTAGTAGAGAATAAGTTTAATAAGTTTAATAAGTACTCCACACCTAAAAAAGGAGAAAATATTTTTTAAGAATATTTCTATTCTAATGCTTTAGTATTTCCTTTATATGTTTCTGTAAGGCTTAGCTGTAATTTGAGTGCCACACAAACATGTTCTAGTAAATAAAGTAATTTTGAAAACCTGTTCATTTCCTTTAGATCCACATATTTCATCCTTGATGAGCATCTATTCAGTCTTCACGCACAGATGGACACAAGCTATTTGTAATTTTTTGTCAATGACACAAAATAAAATATTTTGCCAGAAAAGAGGGTACAAAAAAAACCTTAAACGAAACCAAAATTTTCTTTTAACAGTATTGAAATACTGAGATATCTCTTAGAATAAAAAAAAAAAGTTAAAACCCTAATAATTTTTGGTCTAAGAGATCAGACATCAACCACAAGCACTGCCATCATTTTAAAATGACAAATTTACTTACACTTCATAAATTAACCTTCAATTTATGAACCTCTAATTAGTTTTTAATTACTATATACCACTAAAAGAAAACTCTAATCTGCAAAAGTAACTTCTGGTTTTCTAATGTACCTTTCAACATTTCCTAGGAAAGCTATGGGATACACAAGAAAAAACTCGAAAGCCTTCAGTGTTAAAATATAACTGTGAATATAAATACATACAATACCTCTATCTCTCTCTCTATATATAAATATTTATCTGCAACAATCTGCAAGACAGTGAGGCACCAATGTCTGACATGGGTCAGGCCTGGATTAAAGGGAATTGCAGAAAACTCACCAACAAATGGAGATGCAATGTTGATTTTAAGATCTGATTGTGATGAAAACTCCCCCTTAAGATACTTAAAACCACTAAGGTGTCTTTGCTAGGGAAAAGAAAATCCATGAAAGAGACTGGGAGAATGATACAAGGGAAAGAATCTCGAGATTTTCTGGATCAAGGCAAAAGGCGAGGTACATTTCCTATCCAATCAACAATGTCAACAAAATCACCTTTAAAAGGGACAAGGAAGAGCTCAAAGAAACTGAATATAATACGGGAACTATTTTTTATCTTGGAAAGACAAAAAAAAAAAATTAAAAACCATTAAACAAAATAAATCCTTTTTAAAAGCAACAGATTTGAAAAAGCAAGGAGCAAAAGTCATCAGGCTGGACCCCAGCAAGGCCAGTTTTTCCTGGACCCCACATTTCCTTGATCACTGGCATTTAGGGGAGGGCTTTCAGCATGCACAGAGGTCACTCAGCAGCTGCTCTTGGGGACCCTTCCCACCCTTTCATCATCCAGGGCCGAGTCCCATCAGAGGCAAAGATAAATGTTTGGACTTCTAAAAGTGCTCTTCAAAGGCGTGGGAGAAGACAGAAAGAGCAGCTTTAAAGGAATCATGGCTGAGTAAACTCAGTCCTTAAGAGAAACAGTACACCTAATACTCGATTCTGCTCTTTGTGAAGTTACTGTATTCCTCACTGTCAATAGAACAACTTGTCTCGGGTGCAGCTAAAACCTCAGAAGCTTTTATATTTTAAAAAAAAAAAAAAAGGAAGAAGAGCACAGGAAGTATTTAGTCAAAATGCTTCCCTCTGAGAAAGTTTATCAACCACTACATTCTGCTGCAGCACAGCAGCAGATTACACCTGAGCTAGGTGACCCTGCCTGAGTAGGGCATGGCACTATGTGACCTCAAAAGGTCCATTCCAACCTAAATGACTCTGAATGATGCTGTGACAACACATTTCATTAATATTTTTGATGGAGCACTCACATCCAAATCAAAACGGTCTTAAAGTTTCTGAGTATTTAAACGACATCTACAGTCAGTAATGATATACAAAGATACAAAAAACTTTGAATGGCTCAAGCTGTCAGGAGCATATGTTTTATATTTTAACACACGAAGATAAAATTTAATGTCATTTTAAACAAGTCCATTTTTGCTGCGGATTTTATTAGACCATTTCCCTCCATGAGCTTTCACAAGCCTTTCACAGTGAGCCATTCATAAATTGGATTCACACTGCAAGAATACACAGAACTGTGTTAACAGCATGAGCACTTCATTCCGTTTCTAAGTCTGCTTAGTTATCCTGAAATATCCAGATCCAGAATTTAATACAAACTGCAAAGCAAAATCTGAAAAAACCCCACTGAACAGTTTTGGTACACCAACTGAAATTCTTTTAGAATCAGGTATATGACTAACTTCCACTGAAACTTTTTCTAGTTCCTCCAACAATAATAAAACCAGTAATTATGACTTATTAAATACACTCTGTACACTTAAGTGAAACACATGAGAAAACATTTGCTGTTACAACTTAAATTAGTATTTTCCTCTTCTCCATAACTTTGTATTATCCCTTAATCTTTTGTAATTCCTGCCTCAGCAAGTGTTAAAACACAAGTACTGGTCAGAATCACTTTGTGTCAGGGAGAACACACACAAAGGACAAAGGCATCCCATAACCAATGGATCTATGATCAAAATGAAGATATAAAACTGCTGAGAAGAACAAAAGTCAGAGTCAAAAAGTCAAAGTCAACACAATATAAAAGTCAACAGAGTAAGAAAAAAATCTTCAGTAGGTGTTCAGCTAGGAATTCTTCTAGGCAGAAAATGAGTATAATTTGCTACATAAAATGGAAATTTAAATGTCTCAAAAGCTTGAAAAATTATCACAGCATGTGAATGCTGTTTTATACTACCCACATTTAATTTCAGATTTCCAACAGGGCTCAGACATTTCCAGGGCTGACCCTTGGAAGAAATGATTTGTCTTTACCAATCATTTTCTACGTGACTGTAAATCATCATTTACATTTCAGATATTTAACTGTATCATTGCTGATACATTTAAAGTAAAAACTTCAGGAACCCTTCAAGCTGCTCTGTGCAATCCCCAGCTCTGGTCTCACTGCCTGTACATCTCCATTCAGGCAGACAGTGCAGGCTCAGCTGCTGCCAGGGCAGTGAATTCAGCACTCAGCAGCAATCCCCAAAAGGCACACTGTGCTCCTGCTCTTGGCACCTTCCTGCCCACAGCCACAGTATCACTTCCCATTTTGAATCTCAGGCTCCAAATTACACCTTACACCTCTTCAATATCATACTCACAGCATATGGGTGAAAAAACATGTGAGAGGGACGTTGTTATTCCAGGTCACCCTGTTACATTAAATGACTGAAGTTTCCAAAAAGTGAGCAAATGCCAGTTCTGAATTCTGTTCCTGTTCCGACACAGCAAATGAAAAATACAGAAAAATCTAGAAAATTCAACAGTGTGTCAGGAATTATAGCATCAAACACCTAAGGAAAGAGAATGAGGGTTCTACAAAGCCCACTGAAGTGGCTTCACAGTGACAAAATATCAATTTTGGATCTCAAAAAGCTCTGCTAACTTCATTTTAAATTATATGAAAAGCAGACTTACTGTCAACAAGATATAAATCCTGTCCATCTACTTAGCACAGAATAATCCTTCATCTCATCCTTCATGCTAAAGAAGAATTGAAATTGCTGAAAGCCTATGACAGTCTTCCAGATTTTTTTTTTTGTTTTACATTGAAAAAGAGGTTTCTGCTTGAAGTTATACATGAGAAAAAAACAATGGCAAATGAAGCATACCCCTGCACAGCCCTTGAGGAGGTATGCAATTCCCAGGCCTCCATTATTTATTCATTTTTAAAATTTCTAGCTTTGTAGCCAATTTCCATTCCCAGGCATGAAATTACAGTCCCTGTAAATTTCTGCTGAGAAAACATGGGAAGGAAATGAAATTGTTCTAACAAGTTCTAGTGCATTATTCTTAGACTTCAAAGCAATTGAATGCATCATTCTTAGTGCTTCAGAGTAAACACTGAATAAATATCTCTTACATCTTTTAAGCTTGCCTTGTGCTAAACTTAAGTGTTGATCCATATCAGGACTGAACTGGTGATATTAAAATGAGAATGCTCAATGGTTAAAGGTTGTGAAGGTTTAAGAAATTTTCTCTTACATCTCCAAAAGAGGAAAAAGGTCACGTGACTGCTGGCTGCACCTTTGGGTGAACTCTGCCACACAGAAATGGGCTGAGAGTAGAACAGTGGCTGAATGTGCATCTGTATCCTGCACCTCACTGCAAAGATGAGAATCCTCCTTTCCTTTCCTTTCCTTTCCTTTCCTTTCCTTTCCTTTCCTTTCCTTTCCTTTCCTTTCCTTTCCTTTCCTTTCCTTTCCTTTCTTTTCCTTTCCTTTCCTTTCCCCTTTCCTTTCTCCTTTCTTTTCCTTTCTCTTTTTTTTCCTCTTCCCTTTCCCTTTCCTTTCTCCTTTCCTTTTTCCTTTCCCCTTTCCTTTTTCCTTTCCTTTCCCTTTCCTTTCCACCATGGTCTGATTTCCTCCCCTATTTCGCCTTCTTTATGGCCACATTTTGTACTTTATCACAACTGCAATCCCATTTCTCTCTGTCAGCAGAACTGAACTGTTTCCTTCTCCTCTATCAGAAGTTTCGGTGCTTGACAGACTCCACTCCACCTCTGCCTTTTCCCCTCTGCTGCCCTGTACCCATGGAATGAGTGCCCTGGGAGTGCCATCTCAGTCCTGGGCCTGGAAAATGGAACTGCAGTCAATCAAGCAATTAAATTTGAGCCTTCTTAGCCACTGGAAATGTAGTAGTCATCCTCTAATACACCTCCAGGAAATTAAACAATGATATCATCAGGCTATGAATAACTTTTTAATTCAACCTGCTGCAGCAGCAGCTGCCAGGTAACTGCATCTGTACCAATCCAGCACCTGTGCCAGGTACTAATATAGCACAGCACACAGCTCACCCTTCTTCTTGTGCACTCTTCTGTTTATTAGAGGCTTACTTTAAATTAGCTTTTCAGCTCTTCAGGATATGGCTTGTTTCCTTCTATCTCTGCTGCTAGTAATATCTGCTAATAAACAGCATGACTAATATTTGATAATAAACAATAGTAGAAGCCTGCATGAACCAAAATCGTGCCTCAAGAGCACTGATATTATTTCATATCAAAACATTTGAAGGACAAATCTGATAACCTTTTAGGTACCACTGAAAGTTATGATTTTGATTTTTTTTCACACCAAGGAACAAAACACATTGTTTAGTTGCCAATTAGTCCTACCCAGTAAAGCATTTTCTCCCTAATTCTGCCAATTCATTCCACTTAGGATCTGGAACTTAAATGGAGGAGGAGGGGATGAGTTAAAAATAGCAGCAGCAAAAAAAAAAAAAAAAAACAATTAGGAGGAATTGCCACAATAACCTTTGTCAGGATAAATTTAAGGTATAAGGCTCCAAGATAGTTACTATGGCGACCACAGGCACTGGCAAGGTACCTTTAATGAGAAATGCAGTATCTGACACACAAGCAAGTAGATGCAGCAGCAGCAGCCCAAGAGGCTATTTAAAGACACTTTTCTCCCCTGCCCCCTTTTTTCCAAAGAGCAGCAGGAAGATAAACTGCTACTCAAGTAGCTTTAATATGTGTATTTTTCAATTTTTTATTCTTTCCCCACTTCTTCAGTCACTGAACTGTTGAGATCTCAGTGTAAGATTTATCCAAATTGAACAGGTTAGATTTACAAACATTACCCATGCTTTCTCTACTCTTTGCAAAATAAATTTAGCTCACAAGTCATCCAAAAACTCCAAGGAGTGAAAGGTTTTTACCTAGAAAAATGATGTAGATACAGGTTTAGAGTATGAAAACAACACAAATGTTTCTGAAAAATCTTGCACCAATTCCCTTATTTGCCAACACAATGTGCAGCTGTTATCATTAAAAAATATATATTTTACTAGATGGAAACTATCTCAGTTATATGTCTGGTACTTTCTCCAAATATGCACAGACAAGTATTCAAGAGTGAACAGCTTTAAAAATAAGGTTTCTCCTTTTTCCACACAAAGCCCACTTCATTTCTAGCTTTTACAAAAGAAAATCTGTTTCAAATCTGGTCTGTCACTGCCACCACAAGCACCCTCATTAAGGGCAAGCTTGGATTAACTTGTTACAGTACGGACGAAATGACACAGTTCCCATCAGGACCCTAAATAACATATTTCAGGACTATGAAAAAATAATAAAATACCTGCTGCTGCCAATCCTTGGTACCTCCCAGAGTGCTGCAGCCAGCTCTGGGCTGCCCAGCACAGGAAAGACCTGGGGACCTGTTAGAGACCCAAAGGAGGGCCATGGAAATGCTCAGAGGGCTGGAGCCCTTCTGCTCTGGAGCCAGGCTGGGAGAGCTGGGGGAGCTCAGCCTGGAGATGAGAAGGCTCCAGGGAGACCTTAGAGCCCCTTCCAGTGTTCAAAAGGAAGAAGGAAAGTAAGAAAACCTGAGAGAGACTTTTTACCAAAGGCTGTAGTGACAGGACAGTGGTTTTAAATGGAAAGAGGGCAGATTGAAGTTGGGTGTAAGGAAGGTGGATTTCATGATGATCCTGGGGAGGCCCTGGCACAGGTGCCCGGAGAAGCTGTGGATTCTCCATCCCTGGAAGTGTCCAAGGCCAGCTTGGATGGGGCTTGGAGTAACCTGGTCTGGGGGAAGGTGTCCCTGCCCACAGCAGAGGTGGAACTGGATGATCCTGAAGGTCCCTTCCAACCCGAGCCATTGTGTGACTCTACAATTTCAAACTCCACATGGAATGGAAGGGTTTGTTGAACACCATTCCCACTCTCCAACCTGGGCCAGCTGTCAGTGGTGGTTCAGCTGTGCTGAACCACAGAATAGCTCTGGTTCATGCACAGCATCAGTCACTGCCCCTGTCCTCACTGCTCATGGAGATACAGCTCACTACAGCTTTCCACTTGCAGCTTTTTCTTGATCAAATCTGGTTTTGTTCATACCAAACTGCACCTCCATGCAGTAAAAGAATACTATTACATGTCTCTTCTTAATTATCAATAAATTACTCAACTGCATTTTTTTCTCTTTCTCAATGCCAAAGAGGCAGCTTCTTTCCTCTTAAACTCTGCAAATTAAACAGTAAAATCTTTCTTTAAGTAATACATCCAAACCCAAAGCACTCAAAAGAGCACACTGTGAAAACCAGATCAATGGTAGCTTGTGATTTAAACAGGTTAAATGTGGGTTTGGCAACGCTGCAGCCAAGCTTTTGCATTGATATTAGCAGGTGTTAGATCTCCTTGAAGCTGCAAAAGCTCTGCCAACTCATCAGGAGATGCACAACTCATTAACTCAATTTTGATATAAAAGATAGGGCTGAGAAGCTTCCATGATGAAGCAACCCTGGAAGAAAACTTTGGTGGTGAGTATAATTTACATGTTAGACCCTCATTTGTCAAAGGAAAAGGTTTTAGCTGAGATAATCCCATGGCTGGGATTTTACCACACATTTCACAGCAACTATTAACAGAATTAATATTCTGCCATGTGTTCTGCAGAGGTGACATATATTTCAGTTTCAACTTTTTTTTTTAAAAAGACGATGAATAAACACTTCAGGTAAAATACTTCTGACCTAGTAAACTGTTACAGCAGCAGTCATTTAGAGAGAACAATTTCCTCATGCAAGCAATGACTCAGTAGATTCTTTCCAAAACAAGCTTTGTTTCTGGAGACTTACACAGCCAAGAAGAAAACAAATCATTTTAATTCTATGAAAGGCACACAGCCACACTAAAGCACTGGCCCAACTCTATTCTGCTACACTGAGTTTATCTAGTTGCAACATGTACCTGAATTTATCCAGATTATAACTATTTTGTTATGTAATTTATAACTCTTTCAGATGACTAAAAATACTAAAGCAAAGGTTGCTTTCCTGCTTGTCTACTGCCTTCCCCTCTCAGGTAAAGCCCAGACCTAAATCTATCTGCTTGGCATCAGCACAATCCATGGGAAAGAAGACTCTGAAGAGAAGAATAAGCAGCTGGGGAGAGGAGAAATAGAGTATTTGAAGCACCTAGAAGAGCACCTGCCACTGGTGAGGAAAATATCTGATTTTATCCCAAAATAATCTACTAAACAGCCTCCAACCAGCTCCTCTCCCTACAGCTACAGCTCAGCAGTGCAAATCCTGCAACAACTGCAAGTGTGGGAACACTGCGGCAACCTTCAGGCTGGGAGTGAGGAGAAGATCTGTGGACAATAGCAAAACCTTCACCAAGAAGTAAATAATTCAGTTTGTGAAGACAAGAATCAATAAACCAGTTTCCATTTAACCACCTGAACAATAGTTACACCCAACAGCAAAGCTTTATCCTGTAATTGGGTAGGGGGCAAAAATAATATACTACCAAACATCTCAGACTATTAAACTTGAAATAGTTTTATAATTCATTCTTCTATGTACCATGTGTGCTTGCTTTTATTTTCTCTTTTTTTCCCCTCAAGTGTAACATTGGATTCCTCTCTCATATTAGGTCCCCTTTTGCAAGTATTTCTTTTCCTAGCACTTCCTTTCAGCTTAAATAGTTTTCAAGTATCATCTTCTCATTTGGTAAGCTCATTCCAAAGAAGTGAAAACATCCTGCCCTGTGCTCATACAAACCATTCTGCTCAAAAAGATGACTGTTTTGCATTCAATCACACTGAACCACAGGTAGGATTTTCACAGATGCATTAAAACCTGGATCCAATTCCTAAGAGGTAAAAGGCAGCTCTGAGCTCATCATTCACTATTTAAAGCTCAGATTCTTATTCCATTGCTTTGGATTTATTAAGACAGAAGTGCACCTGACTATTCATCATCTTGTCCTGTGTAATTCCTCACAATCAGCTCCCTCCTTAGCAGTGCACTGCCAGGGACCTTCCCAGCCCTCTGCTCACTCCTTTTCCAACACAATTCCAAACAAAACTGAGCAGTGCAGGGCCCAGCCCAGACTCCAGAAGGACTGGAGCTCTACAAGTTATTCCTCCCTTTCTTAACTCATTAACAGCTCTCCCTTTTTATCCCACAGCATCTTGGATTCTCTATCAGCTTCTGGTGGGGAACTCATTCACCTGTCAAGAATTTCATTAATTAGCTCCTCCTTACCCAGAAGCTTGTTCATTCCTGAACAGAAGTTCAATGGATTTATGGATTTACATCTTCCCTGCATAGAGCTCTGTTTAGTTTCCCACTTCAGCACACTCATTTGATGCAGATGTACATATAAAACTGAAATAAACCTGCAATTAACCTTCTTTAGTACAAGTCATCCTTTGCTAAGGGTACTTATTTATGATTCAACATATCAAATCTGGAATGTTTCCATAATGTCAGGATCTTTCATAGTCTGAAAGCTCTATATAAGATTTGGAGCAATTTGAAAAATGTCTATACGGAGGTTCTAAACACACCTCCTGCACCAGGCAGAAATCAAAGTACTCACAATCCAGATTTAGAGCTCCTCTCCCTCAGGTAACAGTCCCACTGAGAGCCAGGAAACCAAACAACTTCTAGTGATCTTGTTTCCGAATTGTCTATTATTCTTTAAAAATCCAAAGCCAGAGCAGAATTCTTCATTTTTATGAAAACACATTAGAAAGCACGTGCATTTTTGAAAACCTCAAACATGGCAGAGCTCTCCCTTGGGAGGATTCAGCCATTGGTGAAGTGAGCTGGAGTGAACAGAAAAAGAGGTTGAAGAAGGAAGATTACAGACATAACATTCCTCATTTCCTGCCAAGATCAGATACTTTCATAGGGCAAATCACAAATTGTATTCAAACTTAGAAGAACACCAGTTTGGTTTTTTTAATTCAGGACCTATAAATCTTTCCATTATTCCAAAGAAGGCTTCAACTTTTTGCCTGGAATCCCAGCTATTATGGTGGCACTGGTGGTGGGGGGAAGAAAACCAAGATTTCACTTCAAATCAACTTCAAGAAAGACACCTTTTTAACTGCAAAATGAAAATGTCATAAAAGGTTGGCTTTATACACTACAGCATTTACTTAACGTCTTTTGGTGATCTTTTCAAATCACTGTTGTTTTAGCCTTTGTTTCCAGTTAATGAAGGCAGAATTAAATGGATGTCAAGAGCGAAGAATAAATTCAAGCTGATGAAGCACTAATTTCAAATGAGTGTTCTCCTTGAAGGAAAGACTCACAAACCAGCTATTTTAATTATACTTTTGATCATGTAAAATAAATTAATAGAAATTGGATATTTTAATTTCCAACTTCAGGAAATCTATGCTGTACCATCATGATCTTTTACAGAACATCAGAGAGCAGGCAGAAAGCCAAATCTGGGCAACATCAGAGTGCAACTTTCATAAATCCTTTGGCCATTAAGGCAGACATAACTGGCAGCCACTCAAGACAATCTTCTTTCATCCCATTAACGCAACCACCGTGTCACCACAGCCACAAAACACAGCCAAGTGCTCCTAAATACAGGGAGTGCTGTGCTCTAAATTAATCTATTTATCTACAGATATCGATCAAACCAGGTGTGACCTGGAGCTGCACCCACACCCAAATGCTTGGTCTCTTACTGGCAGCACAAACAAAAATGTGTTAGGCAGCTTTTCCACAAAAAAAATAAAGATGATGGTTAATTGGGAAATGGACTAAAACTATTCAATTACCGTCACCATTTTGTCCTACAATCTCTAAAGGGTCTAGGTAACATCCCAATACCCTTCACTCCTTACTTCCAAGTCTCTACATATCATAATAGAACAGTTTATCAAGAAAATGAGTTCCACAGAGTTTTTTCATCTGCTGGATGAACATACAAGGCACCAGGTTTAGGAGACAGTGAACAGAAAAAGTAATGCACCTCACAACCTATGGAGGAGGACGGTACAAGTTCACATTGCTCACAATAACACAGGACTTAAAGTAATACATGAGTCTGGAGGGCAAGAGCCTTACCAGAAAGTGGCACTATGCCATTTGTAACAACAGAAAAATAAAGGAAAAAAAAAATGTAAGGAAAGGAATTTATCCTCCAGAGAAGAGTAAAAAAAAAGAAAAAAAAACCCAGGACAGATTAGGACAAATTTTGGAAAGACAGAAAGTCTTAGAGGACAAAAGGAAATGACAGACGAAGCAGTTCATATGGACACATGCCCATAGCACTGCTGGCTTTGGCAACTTTCTCAATGAGTAGGTAGATTTTCAAATCAAAGAGCCCTGTAGGTTAGAAGGTCCCTCTGGAGGCATCCACTCCAATGTGGAAGCCATGAAGCCCCACTTTTGCAGCTCAGCACCAGACAAGCGAGTGACAATTACTCTTTGCATTGCTGCTCCCACCCAGGCACAGAGCTTAGGGCAGCTCCTTTGTCTGCCATGCCTTGGGCACCTGCACCCCACTGGGTAAGAGAATTCTGAAATAACCCCTGCAGTGCCAATCTCTGCAGCCTGCCTTGAGCAGGCAAGGCTGACAGAAATCTGGGCTGTGCCATCAGTGCTGGAGCTGCACAAATGCCCTTCCCCGCTTGTCTGAGCTCCTCTGGATATCTCCTCTTTGTGTCCTGTGGTTGTGTGCCATCGTTTCACTCCATCCTCCCAGGTTTCTAACGTGGATTGTGCTAGGAGAGGCAGCCAAGAGAATATCTCAGCTGTGCTGACCACAGAGCAGGTCGGAGACAAAAAAGAAATTTTGATGAAGTATCTGTCTCACAGAAATACAGGCAAACGCGGGGAGAAAAAAAAAAAAGTTGATTAATACGACTTTTCTTTCTCCTTCAATGTTCAGAAAATCTACTGGAAAAAGGACAAACCTCAAAGTTCCATGGAATCTTTTCTTCCTGGGAATATTGGCATTTTTGTATTTCATTTTAGCAGAGAGACTAATGCACAGTGCAAGGTCGATAATGTTCACCTTCATTCTCCACTTTTTTCCATCATCCATCAATGTTAAAATATGATTTTCTAAACCCACAGTATGAATTTATTGGTTTGAATATATGTGAATTGAGGGCAAGCACAAGCCATTTCAACTCTGACTTCCTTCAGGAAGAGGTATTTTTTCCTGTTTAGCTTGTTGCTCTATTGTTATCTAACAAAAGAAACAATTACAATTTTTCTAACATTCTTACTTTTTCTTCCACATACCTTGCACAAAAATGAAAACCCAATTAAAAAGTATTAGCACTTCAGTCAATTTTTTAACAGGCCTGCACTTTGTTGAATGCTTCCACAACTGTGTCTAACACCCAAAAATTTCAATAAATAAACTTTTTTTTCAAGTATTGAAGAAAATAAGGAAGGAAAAAGTCTGGTTTCTTCTATGAAAAAAAAATTCTTTAAAAAAAATCAAAATATGAATCCTGAAATCAACTACCCTGACTTTTTTAAAATACAGCTTTTGAACTCTGCAATTCCTACAACCTGTAATCTATTTAGGATTTAAGGGGAAAATGAAGATGACTGGTTTGGATTTTGAATGATTTATAGCTCATTTAAAACTGGGACAGCAAACTCGTGCTACATCTGTGTGATATTTTGTATAAGGGCCAACCTATCCAGCCACGTTTACATTGTACCCTATTAAACTTAATAAATCCTGTCAGAGACAAATTTGGCCTGCACTCACAAAGCTCCCATTTTGCCAGCTGCATACACAAAATATTATAAATAGTGCAAATTGGGTCTTCTGAGGCCAAGGCAATGTTCAAAGAGGTCAGAAAAATTGCCATGCAGGCTAGATCCAGTGAGTTAGTCACTCCTGATTTAGGAAAAGTCAATTGAAGAAGTGGGAAAAGAAAAAGAATCTTACAGAAAGGCACATAATACCAAAAGAGTTACCTATCCTTATATCCCAGGACTGACATAATTAATACATTCAGTTTTGGAGAGGGGAGGGAAGGGGAGAGAAGAAATTAAACAATTAGACAAATTCAGACAAGTCTGAAAAAGATGACCCAAAGGGTTTCCAAAGGGAAGGTATCCATACCAGCAACTGGAGAAGGAAAGTTCATCTGTGCTCAAATACAGAATACATGTTCTTGACAGAAACAGAAATGCTAAACTCAAATGCAAATGCAAATAATAGGAAACAGATTATCTGCACATTCCCTATGGAAAACATCATAACTATTCAGAAGAAAAGGATGATATGGCATTGGGGACAGGGCAGAGAGAGGAACAGAAACATATTGCTGTAAAACCTACAAGGGCATTTGTTTTCATGGGACAGAAAACTGGAAAAGGTCTTCCCGTTGGGAAGTGTGGCAATTGCAGACAGACCTTTGGCAATTTCACTGAGGACACTCAGAAGCAGTGAGGGCCTTTGTCTCCACTTGACCATGAGGGAAACGCTCTGATGATGCCTGAGGCCTGGAAATCTCTTCATTTCTAGATTCATAGACAGCTCAAAGTTCATTTTTTATTCATATGTTCACTTCCCTTAACCTTTACAGGAGAGCCCTTCTCTGTCCCCACTTCATACAATGCATTAATAATGCCTTTGAATTTGACTGTGCTTATCAAACCGAAGTCTTTTCTTTTCCCTGGTCACCTGCATCTTCTACCATTTGATCTCCTCTTTGTCCTGCGTGTGTGACCAGAACTGAATAATCTCTCCTATCATTCCCTCCTTCTGTTTGCTTCTCCTGCTCTCAGATCACATCTGAGGACTCTCAACCCCCTGTGATCACCCTTGCACCTCACAAAAGAACCAGGACCATGGAAGAGAAAAGGCTGGAGGGGACCTCAAAAGACGATCGGGTCTTCATGGGATGCAAATGAATTCCTTGAGTACTTTAAAGCAGTCCAAAACTTAAATTTCCCTTTATTATTTCTTCTATTGCTCTTGCTTCTTTTATTATTGTTTGTTATTCTGCCATTCTATAGTTTTTGCAGAATCCTCCAGCAACATCTCCAATTTTTGCAAAGTGCTTTGAAATAAATATGAACATCATAACTGGTTCATACTATGGATCTGACCAGTGCTAGATGCATCACCCTTTCCTACCCGAACTATCAATTCCTTTACAATTTCTGTGTTGAAAATAACTAATTATCCACTCAAAATTACGATTTGATTGATTTGGCTATTGGTAGAAAAGGGCAAGCCTTAAAAAAACTGAAGTGTATTTAAAAACTGTCAAATAAGAGACAAAATAAAAACAATTACCCTGACAACAAAGGGTGATTTTCACATTTTAGTTAATACAATTTGACTTGAAGGTATCTCAGATACAGCTGGCCATAGATTTAACATGAAGATCCATGGCAACTGCAGTGAAATTTTATTTTCTCTTGACAGCAAGCAAAACCTTAATCATAGCAGCTTTGTCTTCAAAACATAAACTGTAACTGCAATGTATGGAAAAAAATCATTGATCTCCCATACAGACAACATGCCCTGTCATAAACAGACACACAAATTAAACACTGACTTGGCAGCTATGAGAAATAGCGATCATCATTTACTTACACATGGACAATAAATTTCTTAGGGGAACTTTTGGTTCAAAATGGGGCAGAATTTTTAATTCTTGTTCCCTTTGAAAGAGGACTCATTTCAAAGTGTTTTCAAGATGCACATTGTTAACTAATACTGCAGAAATTGCAGTGTACCACTGCACAGACTTCACAGCTCAGTTAATCAATGCATTTACATCAAATAATTAAGCAGTAGAGATGGCCCTCATAATTTCCATGGACAAAAGAAACACCATATTATGCAAAGAGAGGTATAAAAGTGCAAATAATGATTTTTTCTTTAATTATTCTTGTCTCATTAGAATGTAACAGAAAAAAATCAAACTGGGTGAAGTCAATGACCAAAAGTTCACTTAGCAAAACTGAGAAAAATACCTTTAATTCTGCTGACTATAAAAAAAAGAACCAAAACTTACTGTAGAAGATATGTGTAAGCAAACACTCATTTAACCCTGTAACCCTGTAAAGGCAGGGTAAAACTGCTGACCCAGAAAGGACGTCTGACCTCGAGTGTTGACTTTGCTCCTGCAGTATTTCTTCAGCTTATTTTTAATTAGGCAACTCCCAATTTAAAAAATGAAAAGGTCAAAATTCCATCAGGTTCTTTCACATCTGCATTCCCTGGGTCACCAGCACTTGTCAGAACTTATAAATTTTGAACAAAAGTCTCTGCCACTTGAATTACCAACAAAACTATTCAAAGTCTCTGCTACTTGAATTACCAACAAAATTATTTTTTCATTTATGATGTCCTGTCATGTTTTTTCTTCATTTCTCAGCACCTCACACCAGTCCTATCCTGGGCATCCCAAACTTTAATCCCCGTGGTCCTCACACCAATGCCAGATCAGGCTGAAATGTCCAACATCTGAATGTACAGACACCAAGTGTGGAGTGTCACAGACATGGGAGGCTTTGCCAGCTCAGCTGGGCTGTCCCACAAGGACAGAGCAGAGGATTGATCCCCTCAGACCATCCCCACGATCGATCCTCCACCATCCCCACCATCAATCCTCCACTATCCCCATGATAATCCTCCACCATCCCCACAATCAACCCTCCACCATCCCCACAATCAACCCTCCACCATCCCCACAATCAATCCTCCACCATCCCCACAATCAACCCTCCACCATCCCCACAATCAATCCTCCACCATCCCCACAATCAATCCTCCATCATCCCCACAATCAACCCTCCACCATCCCCACAATCAATCCTCCACCATCCCCACCATCAGTCCTCCACCATGCCCACCATCAATCCTCCACCATCCCCATGATAATCCTCCACCATCCCCACGATTAACCCTCCACCATCCCCACGATCAACCCTCCACCATCCCCACGATCAATCCTTCACCGCTGCTGATGCTCCCATTCCTGGGCGCCAGACACACCGTGCACAGAATGGGAATGGGAAGGCAAGGCAGGGTGTGCTGTACAAAATGAGATATCCTGGGGCACGTGATGAGATAACATCTATTACCATAAATTATGAAGTGATTTACGCATAAATGAGGGCTGTCATGAAATTTAATTTTAATGGTTTGATAATCAAGTAAGAAACACAATAATTACCATACCTACAGTTTCCAATAAATTCAAATCACTGCTAATGGCAACACTTTTTTTGTTCACAGACATTAATACAATTGCCTTCCAAGAGCTGTCTGCTATATTCTTCCATGTCAGAATAACCTGTTGATTACCTCAATAAACAAGTTCAGATTTACCACTGATTACATTCAAAACACTTCCACTTTGCTCATCACAAAACTCCTTTAACTGTGCACCTCACTGCTTCAAGAAACAGCTTTTTTCTTCAAGAAAATGGAGACTCAGTCCAGAAAAATCTCTGAAAGCTGAACTTTCTAATAGCAGACATGAGGGAATTTGCTTCCATCATCATCACATGTCATATGCTCAACTGGAGAGATGAACGAAACATGTTGATACCACAATGTGGTACAACAAACAGATTTTAAATTAACTGAAGACATTGCCAACACCTCAGCATCACTCAGGGCAGCCAGAACTTCCCCAGAGCAGCTTGGCTGAATTTTTTTTTCATCAGGACACCAGTTCTCCAATGCATTTCCCTGTGGATATTAAAGTTTTAAAAACCTCCTGCAGATGTAAAGCAGCAAAAATTAATTTGATTTGGAATCTAGCCTTGAAATGAATCCTAAAATTATTTTCAAGAGTTCAACAAATGACCCTCCAAAACTATTGCTCCTCTCCTTTCTTCAACCAACCTCACAGGAGATGGAGGCCAAATCTCCTCTCTTCCTTCTCTACTCCAAAGGAGTCTTGGTTCTCTTCCCTCCCCACCATAATCTCATGAGAACAAAAGACCTCAAAGCAAAACCTGTCACTAATTGCCCCACAATGGGATACAAAGGAACATTTCAAGCCACGTGGAAACCAGAGATGGGAATATGAAGGTCTCTAATTAACATCTTGGGATACAGGGTGGGGAAAAAAAGCCGATCCCTTCATTTGTTTATCTGCAAAACAAGCAACGATGAAAGACAGAAAGATGAGTGAATGAAATAATCACTGATCCCAAATTATCATTTCTGTCAAATGATCAAAAAATGGTCAAAATTATCATTTTGCTCCCTTCAAATGAGAGGGAGCAAAATGTTTCTCTATCCTAAAATAGAGGGGAAAGAGTGTTGCTTCTCGGAAACACTGCTTATATATATCTACAAGAACAGTTACAATGCTCACAGTAAATAATCTCAATTATTGGCTTAAAAAGGACAGCAAATTTTAAGTTTAAGCTTTTCTGAAAGCTAAAATGACAATTTTCACTAGTCAGCAGAATAATCTTACTGTAGAAAAAGCCATCTATTTTCCAGATAGTCTTTTGATGGCCTAAAGGATGTCACTTTTCCTAAGTAGTATAATTCCAGTTTTTCCTGCCATATGCAGTGTTATTGTAGCAGCTTTAATTGCCCAGTCTCTAAGTTAATTGAAGAATACTGCCTTTCAAGCCTTAAAATAAAAATATTGCGTACCATTCTACACATTAGATCCATTTTACATGAATACAAATAAGCCAGAGAATAGGACAGGGCTGGAATGCACCAAATAATACAGATACTACAAGATGGATCCCAGGGACGGCCCTACACGGACTCTGAGAGATTTGGCAGTGCCAGCACTCATCTGCTGACAATCCCAGACTTATTTTGGCATTTCTGCTTCCATCTCCTCCACCCCTCCCATTGCCAGCGCTGTGGTCAGTTTTGTACCTTCATTATAAATCAAATCTATTACAGAGAGTGCTCTAATAAGTGCAGAAACTTCCATCACTATTCCTCATTTTGCACGGAAGCAATGCAAGAATCCCCTGCAAATTCCCTCCCAGACACAGGAGGGAAAAACTGCTGTTCTACAGGAACCACTCTGTAATATAGAAAAGAGGAGCAACACATCAAAACTCCAAAGTTATTTTATTCTCTAAACACCCAAAGAGGGAAGCAAAGAGGGCAGAGCGAGAAGGATGCAGAATTATCCTTCTCTGTAGGTCTGGAGGCAGAGAATATGAAAACACTTACAGTCCCCAGCAGTAACAACAGCAATGAAGGAAACAATTTCCTGCTACCTCCACTCTGTCAGGATGGGAGATTTCAAAGTGATGGTGATGAATGGAGAGAGAGTAAATTACAAAAGGAAGAGAAAGTGACCAAAGCTGGCAGAAAGTCATAATTTAAATAAAGGTAGAATGAGACAAACATTAAGAGTGAGGACAGCATCAAAAAAGTACAGGGAAGGGGAAAAAAACCCAAACTTGATTGAAAAGCCTCTCTTTAAATATTAATCAGCTATTAATAACAACCAATGTTCATAAAAGGAGAATCTAAAAGAGGGATGTATGAAAAGCTTTGTATATTTAGGTTGAAAACCTTGGTTCAAATGTAGATTCCAGGGAATGCCTGCCCTATGTTAAAAAGCAAAGATCCAGAACCACTGCTTAAAAAAGAGAAAAGTTTCTTCTCTTTTTTCCATTTTCTGGGAATAGGAAGCTAATTTTAAAGCCCAGTGTATGTTTCACCTGCTTTTCTGTGATAGATCCATCAGAATAAAAATTAAAACTCATGGCAACATAGGGGCTATATGCACACTGTTACAATTAAAATCACTTACCATTCAAGAAATTGATAATAAAGGAGTTTAGAGCCGATACAAAACTCAGTACAATTTCTAACCAACAGGAAAAAATACTTTGCAATAAGAATAAAAAGCACTATCCTTAAAAGGTTTAGATTTGCAACACATATACAATCTCCCTTGAAAAATGATAGTTTCAAAAGACTTATTGAAAGGATTTATATCCATTATAATGTAGTGATTTAAGGATATTTAAATTTAAAATATTACCTCCATAGGAAAATAAAATTCAATCCAAGGGATGCAAAGAAATTTTATAACCTTATTTGTAGCTTAATTTCTATTTGTTATATATTTCCCTAAAACTGGGAATGAAAAATTTCAAGGGCTTTGAAAATTACAAAAACAATGCAAAAAAGCAAGAGGCATAAAAATAAAATTACGAAACAATATGCATAAGAAAAAGAACATTTTGGTGACTACTTAGGCTGCTTTTTTAAAAAGAAAAAAGCCAATTCTTTCCAAATAAAAGGAACAAGCACTGTAGGTTACTAATATTTTTGTCTATTGCTTGTAAAGCAAAATTCAACGTGAGTTTGAGTCAACATATTTCCACTTGGTTGTGCTTTGGGAGTCACCAAGGCAAAAAGTATTCCAAATTTACTGCTATTTTACCTATCCTGTAATTCTTTTTGACAGCTGCATTCCTTGCAATTAACATGGTTTGACTTTGAACTTAATATTCATACAGTTGCTTCAGACATGGAAGCAACTCTCTTTAACCAACTTTCTCACTTGCAGCACTTAAAAACTGCAGCTCAACTCTCCCAAAGAAGGGAACAGTGCTGGGAGCCCCTGACCCAAAAGCAAGATTCCGTTTTGCACATTATCACCTTTTCTAAGCTGAAATTGGAACCCAGATGCAATGATCATCTGAAGAAGATAAACCCTGGGCTGCAGCCAGCAGCAGGAATCCAGGCAGGTACGCAATGGCCAATAATGGTTAATAATGAGCTGTACATCACACGCGTAGGGCTGTAAGAATCAATACTCACAACAGCCTACTTGATCTGAAATATATTTTCCTGCAGAGATTGGAATTGCTTTTTCTTCAATTCTATTTTTTTTTTTTGCCTGTAGTTTGCTTTGTAGGAAAAGTGATGAAATGGCTGGGGAACCACGCAAAGAAAATTTAAAACTAGGAAAGGATAACAAACTACTGAGATCAGGTTTTAACACCAGGATTTCATTCAGAGCACATGGAAATTACATTCAAACACTCTACAAAGGCAAGTGAAATGAGCTGTACACCTCAGTACCAACACTTTTCTATTTTGTGATTTTCAGTGCTACTACGTGCAGAGCCAAAATAAATTTACTTGAGATATTGCTAAAACTTAGTGATGCACCTTCAAGAAAGCAGAACTTTTACATTCTTTGACAGGTACGCAATGTTAAAAAAGAAAAACAGGCCCCCAAATGTCATCAATTGTGTATAGACAAATAATAGGATTAAAATCAGGCCCTTCGAACAGTGAAAGCTCTCACCGCTGGCATTCCCCGGAATGCAGAATTAAATCCTCATTGTTCCTGGCACTGATGGTCAGCTCATGCTCTGTGGCATTGAAGACATCAAGAAGGAGGTGACACTGCCGGGTGCTGTTCAGATGGAAGGGAAAAAACACAGTTTCAATAACAATATTATTTTGTGTCTATCAAACTTAATATTTATACATGAATACAAATATATATGCAAAAATACATACATTCATATACAGGTTTTATCTCCTACTCCAATTATAAGAGTGTTCTCATCTCTTACTAAAACAACCTTTTCAATAATTAGAATTTCTTTTTATTATAACTAAACAAAAGGGTACATTCTAAAGAGAAGCAGTCCCATGACAATTCTGACCTGCACAATATCAAGGCGCATTTGATCATATTCTTTATGATAAAATATAGGTCTATATTCTCATTTTGCAGCTTTCAGACTCACTTCTGTGCAGAAAGCCACAATTTTTTTTTTTATTTCTTTGAGCATTCCCATGCAAAAAATATTATTTTAAATTACCTTGACATTACCTCTTTAACACACAAATTTGCAAGCAAACATTTAAATTGGATTAAATTCATGGTCAAGGAGCAATTCCATTTCCATGGCTTGTCTACAGACCAAAACAAGGTGGCAATTAAAGCATTTAACCTCTAGAACAACTTCTCTGAGAAGGAGAACTCTCCTCTCTAAGAGACAAACACAGGCACTTCTCACAGATAAACTTAGTATTTCTCAGCTACTATCCTTCAAATCCAACTTGTCCCAGAAGCATTTGATATAAATGCACCAACTGCATTTCTGGTAACCTCAGAAAATAATACTGACAATGTTACAAAGTAGAAACTTTACTGCAAAAGTTCATCCTAATAAACTTTATAATTAATAATATAATATTTACCAGTCTTATTAAGTTAATATTAATAAAATTAATAATTTACTAGTCTAGTTACTATTTAATACAATTAAATGTTAATGTTTCAATTAGTATTTTATTCTAATTAATATTATGGAAAATTTTATTCTAATTTACAACCTTTTCTTCCTTGTGAGACTAAGCAGAAATAGCAGCATTGGTAAAAAAAATACAATACACGTGAAAATTTATTGGAAGCAGGTACCAAAACGCCAGTCAAATTATACTGCTGCAATAATGCTTTACCAATCTATCTCAAATTCGAAACTTTCTAAGAAGCCACTGAACATCACAGAAATATCCCCAAAAGGGAAGAAAGAGGAATATGTTGGTGAGGTGAGAGTTATCAGAGCCATCCATCCATAGGCACGTTCAAGCTACAGTTATGTGTCTGGGGCAACCAAGAATATTCACTTAAATATTTCTTTTATTGCACAATAATTTACAATCAAACCGAAATGCCATTCCAAAGGCAACTAAACTCAGAAGCACAGGTGTAGGATTGCCGTCTGTGGGATTTGGTCGGTTTGTATCAGACGGTCGGGACGGAGACGAGAGATCTCTGAAGTTTGGTCTTAGAGCATGAGGTTTATTGTGAAAGGGCGTGGGTGTAGGAGACCTGCTGGGAGCTGCCAGACACAGCTCAGAGCAGATCAGAGAGGTAAGAGAGAGAGAGAGAAGAAAGAGGATCAAGTAATAATGCTGTGGTTGCCGTTTACAATATAATAAATCATCTTCTGTGCTGAATATTCTAATTTCCATTAACCAGTCTAGAACAAGCTACAGATCCTACAACATTTACAGACAGCCTATGAGAGTCATTGCATTACCATACGGTGTTGTATTTTAAACTCTAAAAACTGCTTTTTGGACCCTCTGCCAAGTTGGTAGGGTCTGCTCTGACCCTTGGACCTGCCTGCAAGCAGAGGGTATTGTTTAATCAAAAGGGATTACCTTCAGTGGCCACACCATTGTTTTCCAGTTATTTAGTAACTGGGGTTTGGTATCTCAAAGCTTGTCTTCATTTCAATCTCACTTATAGTTTCCACATTCTCAGCATCTTCTGCCAGGTAATCATATTTATAAGCCTTTCCTATTTCATCCTCCCTAACACACAGGAGTTTAAGAAGTGCTCTTTCTCTTTGGACACAGCTTCTCTGGTTCATAATACACTCTCTCCTGAAATTCAAGAGATGTCCTTTCCAGAGCACACATGGGAGGAAATATTTTGCCAACCCTTGAGTTGGGAACACTCCCAGGACAAGCCCAGGAGGTCAAGTTTAGGTGACAAAGTGACACTAATGTCACCTGTAGCCAGGCACTGCAACACAAGCAAGCACGGCCGGGGTCAGCGCCACATCTCTTAGCTAAAATAAAAAACAGAAGTGGGGATGGAACCTTTTTTAATATATATTTTAAGATATTTCTCCCTCATTGTGTAAAACCCCAATGACTACTGAAGGGGATGAAGGAAGGCAGCTGAGTGCCTGAAGCAAACATGTCAAAACTCAAGAATTTAGAGCAAATAAAGAGCCATGGCTCTTGTTAGAAACTTCCTTAACAACTCACAAGAAAGAAGTAACTGGAAGGGCAGTACTTGAGTCAGGTATCAGAAAGAAATGAAAAAGAAAAGAGGAAAAAGCTTTTATCTGCTTCTGCCTCATCACTGGGAAGTGGGATGAGACCTGTGAAGTCTCAGAGACCTCTGCGTCTCCAGTAGGTACAACGTGATGATTTGGAAGAGAAACTTCCAGTGTAAGTGAAGTTTACAAAACTCAATATGGAAGGAATTTGTTATTTCTGCCACAATGAACCCAAACAAGTGTCTGAAAAAACATTCACGCCTCCTGCAATATCTTCTGGCAGCAGAGCCAAAGTTTTGCAAATAAAACAATTCGTGCCACAAAGGACCTACACAAGCAGCCGCCCTTCAGGACTAAACAACACCATGGATATTAAACATTCCCAAATATGAATTCTTGAAAATTATTCATCATCATGACATTTATTTCCTCCTCTTCCAACACTACACAGAATAGACACGTAGGAGAAACAATTCTTTCCCTGTCAATTTTAAGTTAATTCTCTGGGGAAATCTTTAAGCAAAAAAAATTAAAAAAAAAAAAAAAATCAAAGTTACAGAATTATTACAGTACCTTGGAAGCTTAGAAGAATAAGGTATTAGTGTAAAAAAATTGAAAGTAACATTAAGACTGTAGGAAAAGATAGCACTGAATTTTCAGAGTAAATACAGGACAGTATCAAAGAGACTATTACAGCAATGAAAACCAAACACAACTTAAAGGTTACAAAAATACTTTAATTTAAACAGGAAGCTTCAAACAGAAGTTGCATCCAAGTAAGGAAGCCAAGAAAGCATAAGCTCTGGCAAATCAGACAAAATGCTAAAAAAACATTAAAAAGAAGAAAAAAGAAACCCTGAAGTTGTTAAAGAACAATGTGCTGATCACCTGAAAAGTAGCAGGATTTTTTTCTCTTTTTTTCAACATCCTACAGTCAGTAGGACTGTGTAGAACTCATGGTGCTGAGTTACAAAAGTTCCAAGAAAACAAAGAATCAACCAGAAAGCCAAATAATTAATCTCAATTTTCCCTACAGCAGAACATACAGAGGCCATCCTTTGCAAGACAGGAATTAAAGAACCTCAGTGTCAGAGAAGGAGATTTGAGGGGCAAATCATGTTCATGAGAAAGGAACTCCAGTGAGGTTTTGCTAAACTCCTATATCTAAGTTCAGCAATGTGTTACTGTCCTAGGTTACACGGAAGTTGTAACCAAAAGTCTGTATTCTATTACCACCTCCATGAGCTGTTAAAACAGGTGGGGCAGTGCTCTTTGTGTTCAGCATGACCCAGCCCTGATAACACCATCAGGGCTATCTCTGTTCATGGCCATCAAGGGCTCCGGGAGTGACTCATAGGGTTACATAAACCCATTGTGAGAAGCCCTGCCCAGAGGGGAGGAAATGAACATTCCCACCTGCATATAAGCTGAGACTCTGGAAACCTGGGGTACCTTTTCCCACTGGATTCCCAGAGGAGAAGAGCTCAAGAGCCACCACTGGACCACCAGAGACCGACGAGATCTTTCCACAAGATCACCATTTCAACAAGACCACATTCATCACTCCAATGGGATGGCAGACACCATCTTTAACTGCACTGCCAGCACCACCCTAACAGGGTGCAGGTTGTATTCTAACTTTGTCAATCTAAACCGTTGTTTCTGTATTATTGCCTTGTTCTAAATATTAGTGTAAAACTGTTATTCCTTCTCCCATATCTTTGTCTGAAAGCCCTTGATTCCAAAGTTATAATAATTCGGAGGGAAGGGGGTCACATTATCCATTCTATGGGAGGATCCCACCTTCCTTAGCAAGACACCTGTCTTTCAAACCAAGACAGTTACTTAAACCCAGCTCTTAACCAGGGAATTCCAAATATCATATTGTTTCAAGGATTTTAAGGCAATTGACTAAAACGTAGACCACTAGTGCTGACCTCAACACTATGTAAATTAGATTGTTTTAAAGTGTGCCAACTTAAAAAAAAACAAAAACCCTTAAACCACTCAAAATAATAAATGGATCTAAAGTTGATTAAATGATACACCATAATGGCCTACTGACATGTTTGGCAGAGAAACACCAGTCACAAGCCACAGATTTCTGGAACTGAGAAAGTC
The DNA here is from genome assembly GCA_013397895.1 of Origma solitaria. Lineage (NCBI taxonomy): Eukaryota > Metazoa > Chordata > Aves > Passeriformes > Acanthizidae > Origma > Origma solitaria. The sequence continues at coordinate 796,282 of VZRL01002258.1, forward strand.
TTGCCCACATATACACAATTTATTCTCCCTTTTCCAAACTATCCACCACCATATAATAGTTCACAGTAAATATTTAATTGGTTAAGGAGGGTGGATTTTGAGTCCTCTAAGTTTAGTTAATGAGATCTTAATTACCATTCACCCCAGAGAAGGCAGAGAACACCATCTCCAATATTTCACTCATTGTGAAGGGTCCCAGGTTTTTTTAGGGGTCATTTTGCTGTTATCAGCTCCTTTTTAATGTTTGGGTTGGACACATCCAGAATAAGTCAGTTTGTGTTTGGGTGGGTTGGTTTTGGGGTTCAGCATGGTATCAAACACACAACAGGAAACCATCATCAGTGGCACTGGACCATGTATAGACACCAGGATACAGAACAAAACTTCTTGAAAGGGTTTTACTCTTATTCCCATCTAATGGGAAGGAAAAAAGTCTGGGTCAAATAAATTGAGCCTACTGAAAATCACAGCACCCAAATATTTTTCCATTTTGATAATCTTCTTTATCTGTTCATGATGTTTGCTTTTGAAAAATCTTCCATAAATGTCATGTTCAAGATTTTCTTTTACCAGTGACACAAAACTGTAGAAAGCTGTACAGGTAAAAACTAGAATTACAAAGAAACATTTTCAGTAGATTGATTTATCATCTAAACATCCCAGAATAACATTGAATTTAGGTAAATATTGATGTAAAACAATAAAAATTAAGAAATACTATGTTTTAAATTGAAAATTGAATTAATTCAACACTGTCTTAGGGATTTATTGTATAAATGAATTTCTGTTATCATCTACTGCAGAATTGAGAATATAGCACAAGCAAAAGTTAGCAGCCCAATGAATCATGCTGTATTTTTAAAATCTTACAATGCCAGTTATGGTTCCAAAAACAGTCACAAAACTGGGGCCATGGGAACTTCAGGCAAGTGACAATTACAGTGTGATCTAGAAATCTCTTTCAGGAGGACTGTGATTACTTGAAATGACAGCAGAGGATATTCTTCGGTAACACTGAGCACAGAATTAAAGCCCAAATGCAGCTGCAATGATGGCTCACTTCAGTGAACAATCTCACCGCAGTTCTGTCTCTAGCTTCGTTTTAAAGTCACTTTAAACAAGAAACTCTCGAGGGTGCTGCCAAGTTTTCTGCATCCTGACTCATCTCACTTTCCCATCAAATGAAATCATGGAATATTTCCATATCCAAGCTTTTTTTAAATTCTTTTTTGCTTCTCTTCTGTTTTCTTTGAACAGCCATTGTTACTCAGAATGGGACACCAGACAGGGAAGAGAAGCTTTGGCTCTGACGACAATGGTGTGACAGATGACAACCCTGTCCTCCAAAATCCACTGCCCAACACAGCAGAATGATCCAAAGCACCTTTGCTGGTGCTGTTGTGTCTTCAATAGGGTCTTCTTTAATTTCATTTTTAATAAATTATCTAAAAATGAAGCTTTCAAGACGAACTTCAGATGATTGTCAGTTTATCCACCTTACTGGCAAAAGGTCTTTCCACATATTCCAAGAAGAGTCCTCATCTGACTTCTCCCAGTTGTGAAACCTTTTCACTTATGCTAAATATTCCCAGCACATCTATAAATATTTGCAGATTTATGTTCTCACATCCTCATGTTTCAAGCCATACATATTTAACATTTTGATCTCAAAAATCGATTCTCTCCATCTGTAAGCTACTTCCTGCTGCTCTTTCATGAACCCACTGCAATGTTCCACAATTAGCAGAAGTTAAATACCTCTGATTACCAAGAAAATGTAACTACTGGATGGAACCACCTATGTGTTATAAGTTAGTTACCACTCAGAAGAATCTATATTGAGCTCAATAGTGTATAAATAAGGAATATATTGTAGAATGACATCCAGTTCTGAGAACATTCATATAAATCCACTGCTTGACAGATTTTTCCAATGATTTGTCTGTATAATTGCACCACATGAGAGCTTTATCTGCCTTATTTAGTTGAATTTGCCTGGTTCCCATTTTGACTGACTTTTAGCAGTATTTTTCATTACCAAAACAGTGAATTTAACACTAATTATTTTCTCCATGTAGAAACATCAGATCCCTTTAAACAGGTCACATCTTAGTCCTCCTCCAAACTAAACACCTTGCTCTTCAAGCACCCAAACAAAAGAGGTTTTTCTCCACCTTTCAAAGCTCTATGACATTTTGAAATACTAAGAAAGAGAAGACTATAAACAGAAGGTGGTCGATTCTCATTCTGAATGTAGCAAATGTGAACATAGAATTTTAAAATCTGGCTATATAAGACCAAGAAGGGCTTCAGAAAATGCCACATAAGTTTTTACCACATAACAAAAAGGTCTGTTAGAGCATAGCTGAAGAAACATGCTGTTTACTCTTTCCCTTGTATAATTTGTTAACATATAATGATCAGGATTTCTGATCCAAACCTCATGTGTTGCAATTCATTGTAGTGAAAATAGGGGCAACCTTGGAAACTGGAATGGAAATTCTCAAAATTATGTCTGATTTCATTAAGCCTCAAATTTCTACCCACCAAACTGAAGACCTCCTGAGAACCCTCACCACAGCCAAGATCTCTCAGTCTCCAAACCCTCAGTGAAACCAAGTTAGAGAAACTGCATCCCAACTTTAAATATAAAACATGAGAAATCTCAGACTAGGGAGCACACTGCAGGCTCAGCTATGAACTGATGCCTTCTTGACAAAACCAAATCCTTTCATTTAATGATCTACATTAATGATACAGAAGAAAATTACCTTGAACCTACAGTTAGATGAACTGGCACTTTGAATTTCACAGCGCCAGACCTGCTGCAACTCCTTTTCTTTTTCTCTAACTCAAATACAAGAACGGAGTCTAAGGCTCAGCACTTGCCAGAAGAGATCTGCAGCTGATGTCTCATCAGCTGTATGGTGGTTTTAAGATAGGAGGGAAAGTATTCTGCCTCAAAAAAAAAAAAAAAAAAAAATTAAAGATTAAAAAAAAAATCACCTTGAATTTGTAGAATTTACAGGTAAGAATAATATTAAATATCTGGATTCCCAACATCGCTTAAAAGGGAAGGCACCATCCCTGTCGCACTGAGGACTGACTTCACCTACAAATTCACACTGTCTCACCACATTTGTAATAAGCAAGATCAAAATTTTCTGGCCTTTGTAAGGTCTTATTTAGACACTTTTGTGCTGATGGCACAATGGCAAGGGACACAAGGAGACCAGCGGGTCCCTCACAGCATGCAGAGCACACTTTCCTTGAATTCTTGTCAGATGTGCAGGCTTTTTCTGGCATTTTTCCATGCTCTTTTATAAAGGCAAGAAGGAAGGCAATTCAATGGCAGATAACACCTTTGAGAGAAACAACAGGTAGAGAGAAGACCGTTCAAGACAACCTAGACAGCAGAAGTTTCACCAGCAGACTTGCTTAGAGCTAACGGGATAGCAAAATGAGGAAGAAAATGACACAAAACCATCAAGAGAATGTTTCCTTACACTGAACCACTTGAATCCCAACTCCACTGGCAGTCTAGGATTGCTTGGAGGCCTGGAACCACAGCAGCAGTTTTGGGGCTAAGCCCTGGTAAGGAATCAATTAATGTGGTATGGCCAATTACCAAGGACAATTAGTACAACTTTACCGCATTTTTTGAAAAATCTGCATTTTTATCTGCATTTCTTGATAAGTAAGTGGTTAAACAAGTAGATCCTTGAAGCCCTTCAAGATTTCTTTGACCTGCAGGACAGGCTGGGAGAACTTCCAACATATCTGAATGAGATTCAGGTGTCAGGAGAGCTGAGATCTGAACCAGATTTAGGCAACAAATCAGGCACTGCAGCACGGTAAATAAAGGCTGCATCCAACCAATCTCAACCCCTCACCAGAGCAGCACAGATAAAGGTTAAAAGGATCTGCTGTCATGACCAAACTTATCTTAAGATATACTGAAGTGTGGTTAATGAAACTTCTCCCCATGAGGCAGGAGCTTGTGCAAGAGCAGAAGATAGAATTTTGCTTAGATATTTAAAGAATCAAAAGCCAACCCCAAATCCCCAGTTGTTTCAGTGATATTTCCCCTGCTTTTCTGCTCAAGAAGCTAAATAGAAGAAATACCAATTAAGTTTGGAAGACTTTTACATAAACCATAATCTTTATGTTACAATGAGAGAGGTGAAGTGTTTTCATTAACATTTTTCCTGAGGTTTTTTTTTCACTAAAGGCCTAAGGGAAGAATCAATGCTCAAAGTTTTTTTAGTTCGCATTGACTTTTTAAGCCCAGGAGTTAGTAAGATAATGTTTCTTACTTTTGTGGAGGCAAAAATGTAAAACAAAAACAATAAAATGAAAAAGAAAAGGAAAAAAAATTAATCCAGATAATGAAAGCAATGATAACTTTCATTCTGAAATGACAGTGAAGAAGGTAAATTATAAAATACAATTTCTTGTAATGACTAAACAAAAATAGCTCAGCACCTCAGACAGTACTTAAGCAATGAAGTCTCAGTTATAAACCACAAGGAAATCAGATTTGAGTTTTCAACAGAGCAAGCAAAAGTAGAAAAAAATTAACTTATAATTTGCTGTCATTGTGTCTCAGATATTGGCAGGGATGATCAACAGTAAAAACCAAAGTTTGTTTCTTCTAATGATGAACAGTTATCCTTAGCAGATTGGGCACTGCAGAAGTGGCACATTTCTGCCATTTTTCACTCTAAATTATAATCTCAAATGCCATGACTTCTCCTTCTGATGGTGAATCTGCACAGGGATGCACAAGAGTAAAGGAACAGTGCTACAGATCACTAAAGCCAATAACATGGAACAAGAAGTAAGAAATAAGAAAAACTTAACACCAAAATGCATTCATGACTTAGCAAACAATATACCTAAAGCAGCAACAGCAAAAAAAAACTGAATAGCCTTTTGACAGGTCTGGCAAGAAAACATTTCTGAGAGAAATGTAAATATTACAGTATTTTCCTCCAACTCAGTAAAGCTTTTAGACACCCTTAAAAGCAGCCACATCTTTCAGTACATCTCCAATCAGCAAGCCACTGAAAGTTTCCACTTACTTAGCTGCTGATCAGAGTGATGAACAGGCAAAGGATGAAGCAAACACACACAATGTGAGCCGATGCACTTGGCTGAATTGGAGCCTCTATATTTAGCACCAGCTGCCACAGGGTGTGTGAAACTGTGCCCTGCTGAACACATCAGCTCTACCTTTGAATTAGCACCTCCATCTATTTTTAAAGATCTCAGGATTAAATACTTTCCCCACATCACGAATTCCTGAGAGCAGATTGGCAAGGCAGGGGGAGCACAACCCTGTCCTACACAAAACACAGCTGGGGAAGCCGAGCACAAAAGGCCAACATCCCAACAAGGGAGAGTCAAACAAAAGCATCAAGTTGCATTTGAAGCTTTTAGGGAAGGTTTACAGCTTCACACCCAATCCACCCTGTCACTGTAAGACAGGAACTGCCGTGAACCAAAGAGCAGTCATGCTGTCCATTAAAAATATACATCATGAGAGTATGGAGAGCTTTTTTGACACTGAATGGAGGGGACTATGCATTCAAATAATAAATGAAATCCGGTTATTTTAACCTGTATAATGATTCTTCCTGAAAACTATTTGAAGTTCATGCTGTGGTACTTCCAGGTTGTTACAAGAGAGATCATTTATTCAGTCCTGAAAACCTTACAAAGAATGTGCCATTGCAGGGATGAGACTCTGAACATCATTAAAAAGGGGCCCAGAATTTTGCAAACAGTTGTTCCGGATACCATGTTCTAACTTTGCCAAGCAGCATTAAATTTGCTTTACTTGAGCAGTTCCTAAAATAATAAAACCATGCCTATTATGTTACACTTTCAAGCGGCAAAATGTTCAAGAAACTTCCTTACTAATAGAGCCATATGGTTTTAGAAGAGCTGGACACAAATGACTCATTAAAAATAATCTTGTTTGTCTCATTTTTGAGTATTTTCTTAAAAATCCATTGCAGCATATCATTATCTTTGCCTAACCTAAAATTCCCTTGCTATTTGCAAAGGTCATTATTTGCTGTATTACCTGTTGTGAAAAACAGAATCCCATCCCTCTTGGCAATGCCATGATTAAAAACTCCACTCCCTTTTCAGTCATCTTCCCTTCAGTCATCTTCTTGCTCCAGATTCTCCAACTTTTCTTCATATTCAAGCCTAAAACTTCCCTTGATGCTTTAATTCTGCTCACAGCCCTGTTTTTCTGGCTATGTTGTTGCCATAGGCTGTCCGTCCATCCTTGGACATTTCTGCCATGGTATGATACTGGTGACTCAGTTCTTTCCTTTGAAAATTAAACATTCACCCAGTATCTCCTAGACTGATATTTCCTTCTTGCCTATCTTTAGATTTCTGAAAATGTCCTAGGCCCAGCAGGAATCCCTTGGATCAATTAAGTTCCTTCTCAACTATCATTACTAGTGTTGCATACACAACTGCACTGAAATAATCTCAGAATTTAAATAAAACAAAATTCCTTCTCCCACTTTGCATAGTTATTTTTTATAATGATCCTACTAATTATTAAAACTGATTGCACTCAGTGGCTGATGGATTTTATTCAAACAGATTTTTAGGACCACATTTGACCACCATCACATGTTGCCCGCATTTTTAAAACTCACTATGACCTGTGACACTATTCTATGGTTTACGTGAAAAACAATCACCAAAGGAGAGTCTGTCACAATTAATTCCTCACATCCAAAGACAATCATTTCTACCTGCATTTTTTGTAAGATTCTGTTATAAAAACACCAAACTCTGTAATGCACAACACACCACAACTGCTAAGAGAGAGAGAGAGAAAAGTCATCAAATTGTACAATAAACATGAGATATCCTGTCTCTGCTAAAATAAATCATCATGAGAAAATGTTTGAACCTTAGAAACTGTTGAATGCACATGAATTGCTTCAATAAACTCCTCAACGAGGAATTTTGAGAATTTGTTCATGGTAATTCTTTACCTACATGTCGCTGATGATATTGAAAATGTTTTAAATATGGTCTTTAAGTTAAATTCAATATAACAGAGATAATGAGTGAGGTTTCAGGAGTCAAGGCAAGGCTCACCTTGTTGCTGGCAGGGTACTGATGCGAGTGAAGAAAACAGAAGGCTCCACCTCCACGTGGAGGCCCAGGGCAAGGTTCCTGTAATATCCTTCAGCATGTCCTGGTCCACCAGAGTACTTGAAGTTCAAAATGGCTTCCAGCATCTAGAGGAATAAAAGTCAATTCCTTGTTAGCTATTTTTCACAAGTTCAATTAAATTAGGCCACAGAAGTGATTTGCAAATTTGCTTTCCTAACCCATCCGTTCTATTATCTCAGGAAAAAAGGCAATCTAACAAATAACTGCAGCTTAGGCAAACAGTTGCCTAATCCTTTTAAAAACTAAAGAGTCCAGCACAAAGTCAGCTGGACTTCCCTTTACATAATTTTTCTCCATATCACATTCAGCATGGAAAAAATTAAGATCTTGTTTTTGCTTAGAAGGGTTTAGGGTTTATTAAATGCTACACTCTTTCATACTCTTGAAAAATATTCACCACTTCATTATCGGCAAAATCAAATGGGAAAAAAAGTTTTGGCGCAGATAGAGATCATACAAAGCTAAAGGAATCTGGTCTCTCAACAAGTCACTGCAAACTTACTCTCACCTCCATGAACTAACAGATTAAAACAACACCTAGTTGCATGCACCTTGACTTTCTCTGTGTTCATTTTACAGGAAATGGCTGGTTAGTAAATATGAAAAATGAGGGTGATTCTCTAGCATGAGTCTTACGCACTCAATGCTCTCAGCAGCACTGAGACTTCACTTCTGTGAGGAAATTTGTGTCTTTTCCCTCAATGAACAGCAGGGGAGAAGCTTCCCAGCACAGCCCCCACGTCATCATCAGTGCTCAAGCTCAGAACAAACCTCTGATTGATTCAAAGAGATTATTCACCTCCTCTTCTTTCATTATGTTCCTGAAATACAATTTGCTGGAAGCAAGGTGAGAATTTGGGAAGTGTGACTGGATTTTTTTTCCTCAGTTTTTATTCTGGTCCTCGGGCAGCTGCTGCTGCCACACCCCAGAGCAAGGACAGAAGCAGTGCCAGGGCTCCACCCTAAGATGGACATCACATATTATGTTGAAGCCTATATCTGGAAGGACAGACACTTCTTAAAAGGGTTTAGAAACAACACCAATTTTGCCTTTGTTTGGCTTTTAGCTCATTCGTTATAAAAAAAGCAAAACATTCCAAACCTCAAGTCAAAAACTTATCCAGGAAAGCAAATCTATTTATCAGACACCATCAACCCTCAGACAGGTAAAAGCACTCTGCCTTTCAACTGAAGATTTACAAAACAATTTATGAGACCTGTTAGTTTTTCTCATAAGCTCTAAGGAGCAATTTAAGGATTTTCTAACTTACAAAAAAACCCCATTTCAGTTTGATACCATTCTGTTTATAAGCCTGGCTGAAGGAAAACAAATAGTACCACTTTCTTAAAATAACCACAATCCAGTGGTTTAAAAAATACCAAAATCAACAACTTAATATTTTGCTGCATGTGTGCACTTAACTGTTCTGCCTATTTCCAACTCGCTTTTAAGTGGGCTAATTTTAATTCTTAATTTAGTTTCATTAAAATTCATGAGAGTCACCTTACAATACAAATAAAACCCTTCACTCGGCACTCTGGACATACCCATCTACTCTGTTTATGTCAATTCCTAATTTGTAGTTAATGAACTCAAGTTTATGTTATGTCAGGAGAGCTAATCAATATTAAACACAAAAATAAAAAAGCACAAACCCATTCAAAACATACTTCATCCTAATTAACCAGCTGGACCATTTCATAAAAATCGGAGCCAGGCTCTGTAAGTACAGGGATCTGACACTACTTACATTGTAATGTGAGAATGGACTTCAATTTCAATTAGGACATGGTGAAAACTCTATGCATGTTCTATTATTGCTGTAATGCTCACAGTACCCTGCTGGGAAAAGCTCCATGGCTCATTCCACACAGGACCATGGCACAAAGCTGTTTGATCAGGCCAGACCTGATAAAACATTATCATTACAGGTAAACATAGAGCAGATGTTCGCTTGAAAGGTCACAGAGCATCACCACTCCAGATTCAAACCCCTTACAGCCTACACCAAGTGAAAAACCTCCAGGGAAAAAAAAAATACAACCATTATGTACCACTGATAAGCAGGAGAGTTTGAGTGCACCATCATCACCTTGGTCCCTGTTGCAGTGAGGAACTGTGAAAGCAATCCTGCTGATGATGCTGTGTCTCCCCCAAGCCCCACTGGAGAGAACAGGGAAGACAAAACCCAACCATGCTCTGTTAATTCAGACAGCAGCAGCACATCCCTTCTCACCCAAAACGTGAGATCTAACTGGGGACATTAACACTGAGGAGACAAGAGGTTCTGAGAACTGCAGAAAACCCAAAGCTCTGCTCTTCCTCTGGCCGTGGTTACTTGCAGGAGTCTATGAACGTGCATATTCACACAAAGAAAAAGCATCAGGCAGACTTTACATCAGGACTGTAGATAGATGTGTAGGGGGAGAGCCTATCTGAAGGAAGGAGGGTTTTTTAGGAGCCTTCAGATGACTAGAGAAATTTTTATTGCTTAGGTTTTATGTAATATGAACAGAATGTAAAAAAAAAAAAACCAAAAAACACAACAACAACAAATTCAATCTCCTTAAAAACCTCAAAAACTACTCTGTCTATAACATGGAAGATTGATTTTCTATCTCTATGATACAAAAAATAAATCCTACACTTTCATAAACTTACAAATTTAAAGTAATTTACAAATCTCTCCCACGGCACCCGCAAAGAAGAACGGCCCAGATGCCACAGCCCCCAATTTAAATGATGTTGTATCCTCACGCCTTGTCAAACCTACACAAATCACAGTCTGAGCTGCAGATTCTCTTCATCCTTACAAATCCCAACAGCCTTGTCCTAGGTTACACGGAAGGTGCAACCAAAAGTCTGTATTCTGTTACCATCTCCACAAGCTGTTAAAACAGGTGGGGCAGTGCTCTTTGTGTTCAGCATGACCCAGTCCTGATAACACCATGAGGGGGGAGTATCTCTGCTCATGGGCCATCAAAGTGTCCATGAGTGACCCAGCCCTGATAACACCATCAGGGCTATCTCTGCTCATGAGCCATCAAGGGCTCTGGGAGTGATTCACAAGATTCCATAATCCCATTGTGAGATGCCCTGCCCAGAGGGGAGGAACTGAACATTCCTACCTGCTTATAAACTGAGACTCTAGAATACCTTTTTCCACTGGATTCCCAGAGGAGAAGAGCTCAAGAGACACCATTGGACCGTCAGAGATCGATGAGCCCTTTCCACAAGATCACCATTTCAACAAGACCACATCCATCACTCCAACAGGACTGCAGCCACCATTTAACTGCACTGCCAGCACCACCCTAACAGGGTGCAGGTTGTATTCTGACTTTGTCTATTTAAACCATCATTTCTGTATTATTGCCTTGCTCTATTAGTAAAGAACTGTTATTCATTCTCCCATATCTTTGTCTGAAAGCCCTTAATTCCAAAGTTGTAATCGGAGGGAGGGAGGTTCACATTCCCCATTCTAAGGAAGGTTCCCACCTTCCTTAGCAGACACCTGTCTTTCAAACCAAGACAAGCTTCTATCAGATTTCTCCAAACTGCATCACTACAGACAGAAAACGAGATGGCAGGGTGTCACTGTGAACATCATTTTACCTGTAGATGATCCATAAAAAGGAAAAGGAAGGAAGGATGGAGTACACCAGGATCTAAGGGCAGCCAGGAAAAAAGCCTATTGATCACTGTTAAACATCTGAAATTCAGAAAAGCTGTGAACAGGGGAGAGGATTCTTGTTTTTAAAGCAGAGCTCCAACTCAACAGTAAATATTTACTATGATGGCCTTGCCTTGATAATTTTTTTACAATTTCATTGGTCCTTCCTTCTATTGATGAAGGAAAAGAAACAAAGATGTTTCTGCATGTAAGTTGCAAATGAGAGATTCTTAACCAACAGCACCCACTATCAATGACACCTACCAGAAATGTTCCACAGGTAAACTATTAAAAATTACTGGTTTAGTTTTTCATGCATGTTGTTCTCAATATATTTTCAGCATAGAGCTGGCACCAGTTTGCTCATGGAAATCATTCCCATATTCACTTTCATATTAAAATTTGAAATAAAGTTAGAAAAGAAGTGCTATTCGTTGCCACTAATGAAAAGCAAAGCACTGGGCACTAAAGTTTCCTCACTCAGCACCCATCTGTCACACCTCAGTGGTGACTCTGAGCAGGAACACCTTTAAAACTGATTTTTAATTGCCAATTCAGCTGCAATCCACAACTCAGACCAAGTATTTCTACTGAGCTTCTACCACAGTACTTCCTACCCAGAAGTACAGAGTAAAATCTAAAGAGAATTTCTATCTAATTCTACAGATTATTGCTACTTATGCAGAAGCTGGAATATTACTGAGAACAGAAAATCTCCAAAACAGGCAATGACATAAGAAGTAGAGAAATGAATGAGGAAAAAGCAGAGGGAAGGGCATTTTTTGTGCTGGGGAATGAAATCTGGTGCTCAGTCCTTTCTCTCTGCTTGTTCTCAAGTGAGGAATGGTTGATTGAATACCAAACTCAAGAAACTTTGCCCCCCCAAAAAAGTGTTCAAAGTTCTGTGTAGCAAATAACATTATTTTAGCTTAGGAAGTTGTCTTAGACCAAGAGTAGGTTTAGGAACTACAAGTTAAGGATATAAGGAGAGATGTAATCATTACCTACAGAGATGTAATCATTACATGCTCTAAGTAAAGGAAAATGAAAATTCCATAGAACACAAAGCATTAGCTTAATTTAATATTAACAATTCTCATAATTAGACCTTTTTTTAAGAAAAAATCCTTCAAGATATGAAAAGCATTTTAAAAGTAATTTTCTTTTTAAAAGAATTAAAAAACAAGCTTTAAAAAAAAATTAAAACTGTTGAACAGCAAAATCAGAAATAATCAACAAAGAAATTACCAACAATGAGAACAATATACACAATGCATGAATTAGTACTCAGGAAACTCAAATTTATAGTGATATATTGTAAACAAGTAAATAGTCAATAAAATGTTTATATACTTTCCTGCTATCTGATGAAAATTACTTTTATACATCTAAATTTTGGGGTTTGTACAATTTACCAACTTGAAAACAGCTCAGGTCAGAAGCTCCTGGGTTGAGTTCCTACATCATCTATTTTGCTTGGTCGATTTGTTTCTTTATTCTTTGCTTCTTTATCTCTAAACAATTTTACTGGCAATAATTGACTTTATCCCTGTGTGTATCTTGCTACTGGAAGAATCAGAAGATTGTGTTGTTAATATTTTTTTCTTGGAATACCCCATCACCCCACATACTGCTTTCTGTGTTTCAGAGAGCCAGGCAAGATTTTGTCCTCAATTTTTTCCAAACTGAAACATATTTTTTGAAATATTTATTATCAGTGTTTTCCACAATTAAATTAACTAATCATACTTTGTGAGAAAGGCTCACATACAGTGTGTTTTCAGGTCTTTTCTAAATTCCCCTGGTGCAGTAAAAATGACACTAAGTAGCTCTCAGCATTGAACACAAGATGAAATGTCAGTGCTACAGGCACTTTGCTCCTGAGGAACTGCAGATTCTGACTGCAATAACCACACTGAACCACTGCAGACTCCTTCACACATAACACTTAAAAACTAAAAATTAAGGGAAAAAAATCAGCATGAAGAGCACATTCAAAAAATATACAAATTCAGAACATAATCTTTCCATTTTAGTTTCTGAATGGCTTTTAGAATACAATTCTCATTAATGAGTATAATTTCTCAGGCAATTAGGGCTTGAAATTTGAAAAGGAATTTACAAGGAGTTAGAATTTAGGTGTATAATCTTCAAATACACCTTCCTTTGGAAAAAAAAAATATAGATTACTGGCCCAACTGTAAAATTCATTTATTCCCAAATTCTACCATGCTCCTGACCTGCTTCTCACCCGAATTCCCATTAGCAGCACTGGCTCCACACATTCCTCAGTGTTCAGCCATTTTTTTCTGACTTTAGCCCCTTTTCTCACCTGTTGCTTTTTGTTTTCTGGTTTGTTTGGGTGTGGGTTTTTTCCCTTAAACTTACTATAAACCCCAATTTTATTAAATCCTCTCTGCCTCCCTTCCCTCATTCCTCTCCTTCTCTGACCATTCCACTCCCATACTCAACTGTGATGAGCAATCAGTGATCCTCACCAGTAAAAATAAAAAAAATATAATTAAAAATGTGGCACTTCATCAGTCCCATCTTGCAAAAGGCACCAGAGGGTCTGTCTCAAAAAAATAAATTTCTCAATTTTTTGGAATGCTTAAAATCTTTAAAGAGCTTCGTGCAAATAAAGGATGGATCAGGAATTTCAGCTGCCTAGCTGTAACTAATTAAATTACCTGGCAGTAACAAGGAGGAAGTGAGTTTCTCCAATTAACCACACTTTTTCAAGGGCAGCAGGTGACCCTGGCAGCGTCCAAGCTCCTGACAAAGGCAGAGATGGCCCCAAAAACACACAGGGCTGGATCAACCCCAAAAAAGGTCTTGCAAGCTACAAGCTTTCAATCCAAGCACGTGGGAGATGCTGGTCCAGCAACACATTTCAGATTGAAATACAGCACATGGAACACAGCTGAATCTTTTTTTAAGGAGAAGGCCAAAAGGTGAGCATTGGGAAGGAAATGGAGATGCCTGAAAAGCTGAAACCAAGGAAGATGAGACTCAAACACATCAAGCTTCCACTTTGTAGCAATTCGTGAATGCAAAGATTGTGGCTATGTTTAGCATTGAGCTTGAAATCCAGTCCTGGCATTTGGAAATGCAAACATCTCTGCCTGTGTGTTCATCTGGCTATCAAAATTAATATAGATTAGCACTTTCTTGAGCTTTATTTATAATGGTCTAACAAAAAAACACTTGTCATTTTTGCCTCTTCCTCTCGTCACTGAGTCTACAGCCCATGGTTCCTTCCACATGGTAACCTGACAAAGGATAAAGTCTGTACAAATAAAGAGGTTTAAAGGATAAATTTGTGTAAAAAATAATGAGGCTTAACAGCAGTGTTGGGAGAAGCAACAGGTGCCTCTATGTCCATGGGCTGAATATCCTCCTGCCCACTTGTTCTCAGGAGGATAAAAGGGAAAAAAAACCCCCGAAAAATATTCCCACATTGCTAAAGAGGAAAAGCAGAGACACTTCTGGCTAGCTTCAAATTCTATAATTCTCCTTGGGAGGATAAAAATCTTCAATCTAATAGGAAAAAAAATCCTTCAGTTAAATGATGGCAGCACGACATGTTTACTCCTCCCCAAGGGAAGAACAGCATTACTGGGATCTGACTGGTTTGGGGATAGACACAAGTCCTTAGTGCGGAGTCTCTGGGCCCATCTCTTGCTACAGAACTCAGTCCTGAAGGACTTGGATCTTGATACCCTCAAAGCTTCTTCCATGCAGGAATTCACATAATTTCTTTCACACTCAGACCTTCCTTTACCTGAAATACTGGTATTGAAATGACACTTAGGAGAAGTGCTGTTGTGGTAAGTTGTGATAAGGACAGCATCAAGCCTTTACACCTCACAAGGTTTAATTCAAGATGAGTATTAGTCCAAAACTGAAAATAAATTAGTCCTCCCTACTATCTTTAGTGTCTGGTACAATCTTAGGCTGCCCAAGAAAGGTTCATGCAAAGAAAAGAAGATTAGAATTTGAACACATTAACAAGTATATATGAAATTTTCTGCCCACAGAAAACATTGCATCATTGTTGATTTAAAAAAAAAAAAAAAAGGAATTGTATCATAAATTGACTTTTTACATGGAAATAATTGGTGCAATACGTGCACAGCAATATCATAGAATCACTAAGGGTGGAAAAGACTTCCAAGATCATTAAGTCCAACCGTTCAGCTTTGCAGAAAGAGATCTGTTTGCTTCACAGAAAGAGATCATTCATTGCACTCTCATTGGACAATATCAGTCTCTTCACTTATGGCTAACCTGTCTGATTTTCCAATACACAAAATATCCTTTAGGTTTTTTGCATTTTTACAAGTGATACGAGTCTTTTTCTTTTTTTAGCTAAAATAGATATTCTGTGTTTTAAAGAGAAATTAAGCACCCAAGAAGGGGCAGAAAGCACCTATACATTTCTCTGCATGCCAGTCCTGAAGCAAATCTGAATCCACTGAAATACTTCATTGATCAAGGTAGAATTCCTGATTTTCCCCAAGTAAGAAAAGGAGACTCTCCCTGTAGGTATTGTTCCTTAGAGCACCAAGTAGTGCAGTAATTGATAGCAGGAGCCCTGATACATGCATTATAAAAAGGATATGCATATGTAATGATCTTGTAGTGCATATGTAATCATCCTCCAGAACCCAACTGCAGCACGCACTCTCCATGCTAATTTTTCTCCTCTCTATGCCATCAAAAATATACATGGCAACTACAAAAGCCATTATAAAATTCTTAACATCCGATTAAGCAATGAAATTAAATGTGCCTCTGCAGCAAGCCAGACCTTTTTACGAACAAATACAATCTCCTGTTAAGCAACTTTATCAAACACAAAATTAAATGTAATTTTTAGCACACGTGTTAAGCAGATGAATTTACACACCCAATTCAGTGAACAAGGTGCTGCTGTGTTGAGCTCTGCTGCAGTGTTACTCAAGTGCCCCCAGTGCACACACACGGATTTTCAGCAGCAATTCCTGCGCCACACCAGAGTTTATGGAGCTCATCCATCCCCATTTCTGTCTAGTTAAACCCCTGAACAATGAAAGTGCTGCATCTCTTTGTAAAAATAGCCCAATGGCAATGACAAGTAGCTGAAGCTAAATATAGCTCCTGCAGGCATATGCTGGGAATTAAATAGTACATTTTCCCCCTCCCCAATCCTAAATCAGTAAGCTTCAACAAGGAATCTCTAGTGAATACACACAGGAGCTCACTAAATCCCCCTTAAGCTTACAAGGCATATTCTGAATCTGTGCAGGCTAAAAATAGCCATGTTTATAATGAGAATGGAGATGTGAGCAGAATATTATTAAGTTTAAAGGCAGGCATGGTGTAGTCATTCCACATTAACAAATAGGGTGAATCAAAGGTCACCCTGACAAACAGATACACAGGCTGACAGATAAAATACAATATCCAGCAATCTTGTACTGAAGAGCATTCATCTCTCATTAAACTCTGCACTTCCTAATTGCCCATTGCAGCCACACATTCACAAGCGATTTTGTGTGCATTTTTTAGCTGGAGTACAAGTTGTTACTTCCCAAAGACAGAGGGTAGGAATACACAGCACTATTCCCCTGGACAATATTCCCTCCTAGAGTTTAAATCCCCTCTGGAAATATTCAGGAAATATAATACATAATTCTTTTTGTTGAATTAATCACAGAATTCTGCCTTCTTTAATTAAAGGCAAATTGCATCCAGGCCTCTTGGGTCCCACTGTTGCAGCTGGATGCCCAAGGGGCTGATGCACATTCTCAGCTGCCTCAGAGGTTTTACCTCCCTCAGGCTGGATACCAGCACTGCTGACCACAGCTATGGCAGCATCTCCTTCTTGGCTGAGATACAGATGAGAGATTAAAAATAATTTAAACACAAGTAACTTTAATGTGGAACATTCCCATGGGGAGTTTTCTGTCTGCTGACACTAAACTGCAGAATCTGTTAGAAAAACGTGTGCTAGGGAACAAGGCAGCCCTGCCTGCTGCTCTTGGAGGATTGGAAGGAATGGAGGGGCCATCACACATGTTCCTGGGTAGCTTTCTGATTCTAAAATCATAGAATCATAGATTGTCACCAGTTAGAAGGGCCTGCAAGACCATCTCATTCCAAAGCCCCCTTGACATGGGGGGACACCTTCCACTATCCCAGGCTGCTCAGAGCCCCACCCAGCTGGGCCATGAGCACTTCCAGGGACAGGGCAGCCATAGCTTCTCTGGGAAGCCTGTGCCAGGGCCTCATCATCCTCACAGGAAAGAATGTTTTGCTTGTATCTAAACCAAGCCTACTCTCTTTCACTTTGAAGCCATTCCTCTTTGTCCTGTCATTCCAGGCCCTTGTAGTCTCTCTCCATCTTTCCTGTCGGCTCCCTTCAGGTACTGGGAGGCCACAATTAGCTCATCCTGAAGCCTTCTCTTTCGCAGGCTGAACAATCCCAATTCTCTCAGTCTCTCCTCATGGCAGAGGTGCTCCACCCCTCCAATCACCTTGTGCCTCCTCTGGACTCGCTCCAGCAGCTCCATGTCCCTCCTGTGCTGGGGACCCCCGAGGTGGACACAGCACTGCAGGTGGGGTCTGACCAGAGCAGAGGGGCAGAATCCCTCCCTTGAGCTGCTGCCCACACTGCTTTGGATAAATCCTGCCCTGACTCTGAAGCAGGAGGGTGCAAAGAGAATAAATGTAGGGACAGATGGTGATGAATAAACCAGACACATATACACACTCTTCCATGGGGAAACTTCTCTATGTGGAGAGCAACTGGTTAGCCTGGTTCTCCCAGCAATGATGATGCTGGGAGCTGTAAAGAAACATCACTGAATGTATTTCTTCACTGAAACCTGTTCATTTCACCCTGTAGGCAGAGTTCCCAAGAGTGACGGCACAAATGCTGGCAAATCCCTTCCCACCAAAGGAACACCCTGGTGAGAGCTGCATAAAACCAAGATGTGGGCATATCAAAGAACATGTCTCCAGCATAAAAACCCCACGTCATAAAACCATAAATGAAGTAACATATAAAACCAGTCACAATCCAGAAAGAACATCAGGAAAAACCAGAATCAAGTACTGAAGAAGTGACTCCCCAGCTCAGACTGACACCTCTGAGCAGTGCTCCTGCTCATTCACAAGCAGGTCAGCTCTCACTTCTGAGAGAGTGAGCACAGCACTTTAATTGCTACACACCACATCTGGCTGCTCCAGACTCAGCAGACAAGTGTTTTCTTTCAGAACACATTCTGAGTTAAGCAAGAGAGAATTTTATAAAGCTCTACAACACTGTTAAAGTCTGCAAGCGTGAGGGTGAGTCCTCCTCCAACCTCCCCACCACAGCAACACCACCAAGCCTGAATGGGCTCATGTGCAGCAACCTGAAGTCCCTGGGTAACACCACAAAGTTATTGTTTTGTTTTTTTCATGCCAAACACTTCCAAACTGTTTCACTCTTCCTAAACACAGCCCATACTTCTCTGTTCCTTCTATTTCCATCATGTTCTTTGTGAGAAAAGAGGGTAAGGTTGCAGACAAAGTGAGGTGAGGACAGAGAAAACTTCTTCATTTGTTCTCTATTCCTTTACTTTGCAATATTCTATTCCTAATGTTCTATTTGCCTTTGTAGATCATCTTGTGCTTCCACAATCTCTACCCTGCAGAGCAAGGCTTAATTCAGAGTCCATCACGGTGCATTTGGAATTAAGACTCCATTTTGTTCACGTGCACTACTTCACAGTGCACATGTGGATCAATGCTGATCTTCATCTCAAACTTTAACAACCCACCTCTACTGCAGGATAAGCCTGTAATCCCTAGGAGCTGTTTTCATATAGGCTACCCTTGATGATCTTTGGCACATTCCTAATCACCCTAATACCCAGATCCTTTACGAGCATGCACAGGCACAACACAGTCCCAAGGACTTAGGCAGCAGACCACCCCTTAGTGTGTAAATGGCCATTTATCCTACCTTGAACCACTCCTGACTTGTGATGGCACCTTCACCTTTATGTCACAGCACACTTGTCTCTCTCAAAGAACTTTTTGTCAGTGTCTGGAAGTTTTTAGGAATCAAGTGAGCAGATTTTCCCTCTGTTCAGGAGCTCAGAACATGCTTCAAAGAACTCTGACAGATTTGCTTACCATGATGCTGCCCACATTAAAAAAAAAAACATTTCAACAGTACCTCCATGTCTGTACCTTCTAATTAACTCTGCAGTTACATTTCTGGTTTTACCACATTTACCAAAAATAGGTGTACAGTAATTGTGTTAATTACTCTGCTTCCCCAATGGCAACATAAAATTCAACTTGTTGAAGCTATGAACTCTTGAACCACCAGAGAATATGAAGATAATATTGCACACTAAGAAGGAAGAATCACATGCATCCCCCTATGGGCATAAGGTTTTACACAGGCGCAAGGCTATGACCATTACCCAAGTGAGAATAATCCAGAGTCTCTATTTTACAATGCGGGGATCTGTCCCATACAAATGGTTTCATGAAGATCTTAAATCCATTCACTGTTCAAAACACTCTGCTGAAGAACCCAGCTCCCTTCACTATGTGTATAATTTTTATTCATAGTATTATTGTACTACACTCTGAAGAAAAATTTTACTCACACCCTAAAAGATAAAAATCCTCCTCTGCAATAACTGAAGTACCTTAAAAAGAAACAATGCCTCCAGCAAATTAAAAAGAAAAATCAATTATAACACATTAAAGATCCTTGGAACTGTGCAATCACATTTTCACATGAGAGCTCTTTGGAATTCTTGGGTTAAACAATCTTATCTTTTTCAGGAATTCCTCTGATTAGAAGGGATAAGCCCAATTAGTGAATTTTCAAATGTAGAAGCAAATGAAGAAAGGGGCTTTAAAACAGGAAGCTTAAACAACTTAATCTATAGATCTGTTTATTCAGCACAGACATTAACATGTAAATATGAGAGACTGAGCACTTCAGATTTTTCAGCTGCTACTTGGGTTGGAAATAGCTCCAGTAGCACAATCCCTTTTAAAATCAGTGAAGTTACTGAGCTAAATTTATCACTGATTTAATGAGTTTAATACAGAATGAATATTGCAAATTCCTAGCCCTTAATACGATGATCAAAACTAACAGAATAAGAAAATAGTGAAATTAGTTTCAAAGAACTAAGACTTCAGAAATTAAATCTGTCCTGTAGTCTGTCTAGAAATGGGTTCTTTTTTGTTTTTTTTAATTTTGAATTGCAGAACATTCTGATGTATCTTCCTCTTTCCCTGGGCAGGCCCTTTGAAAGCCAATACACCAAGCAACCAAGCATTCACTCACATTATTGAAACACACAGTCAGCTCTCCTATGAACTCACTGTATGTGACTTCCTCAAGTGTTTGCCTTCAGTACAGGGAATTTGGACTTAGCTCTTCAGTAAACATAAGAAAAATTATTGCAGATATGAATCAGACTTAAAGATGATGCTAAAATTCATTTCCACTCTTCACTGACCCCATTTAGGCACAATTCAGCCAGGTGAACACGGCCCGTGCCAGCCAGCTCCAGTCCCACCTGCACTGAGGATTCCTGAAGGCTGAGAATACATTTTAAATTCTGTGATGTTACAAAAAAAACAGACACTTTTTCCAGAGGCAAAGGTCACAAAGCAAATGAGAGGTGTAACAAAATGCTCTCTCAGAAATATAGATTTATAAAGGGCTCATCAGTGACAATTTGACCAGTCTGCAGCAAGTATTTGGCACTGATTTCTGAGCATCAGCTCAGACAATACTTGAACCATCCCTGTTTTCAAGCTGCCACTACTGACACATGTATTCTTCACATAGATAAATAATGCTCTAAAAATAACAGATCATCCTACAAAAATAACTAAAACCAAAAAAAAACCAACTTAATTTATGTTGTTACCTGTGAGTTTTCTCCTTCCAAGGGAACTACACTCTCTAAAGTCAACTGGTGGTCATTACCTTTAGACCCAGGAACTGATCATTAACAAGAGAAAATGGACGGAGGGAAGGAGTGGGAAGGAAGGAGGGAAGGAAGGAAGAAGGAAGGGAGGAAGGGAGGAAGGGAGGAAGGGAGGAAGGGAGGGAGGAAGGGAGGGAGGAAGGAAGGAA
>VZRL01002258.1:817357-858451 GCA_013397895.1 Origma solitaria
GGAGGAAGGGAGGGAGGGAGGAAGGAAGGGAGGAAGAAGGAAGGAAGGAAGGAAGGAAGGAAGTCCTGGTACCTGATGCTTAAAGCACTATTTTGATTTTATTAAGGGTGCTAACTTGATTCCCAACCTAAGTGGTTAGCACACACTTAAAAAGGTTACAAATGCTTATTTAAAAAACACACTGAGTCATCTCTGAGCACTTCATAAATATGCAGCAGGAAACTCCCAAACAGTGACTCATAACTTCAGAGGTTTAAAACATAATCATGAATTTTCCAACTGTTACTAACACTCGATTAAATCCTAAGCAAAAAACATCCTTATTCTGTGAATTCCACTTGACCATCCATTAAGCTCTGCAGAAATAAGAGCACAATGGGAAAATACAACCAAAACCAGAAAACTGGGAGGAGTGCTGACTCTTAACAGATTACATGAAAACACTATTTTATATGAACATATACTGAACATTCTTTACCTTACAACTGATGCCATGTGTGGCTTTTGTTTTTACCTTAGTTTGAACAGAAGACTGACTGAGGAAAACAAACAAATAAACAAACAAACAAACAACTTTGACAACTTTTTTTTATCTAGAAAGAAAAACAGCATGCAACATTCTCCAAGTTTCTTCTCCATAACTCTATTTGTGTACAACTATTTGAAGTTGCAATTCAACAATCCTGACACACTCCTGGTTAGAAAATGCACTGTCATCCTCTAGTTACCTATTCCTACCAAATTGTGATACTAAGAATACACGTTTAATGGGTTACTCTGCTAAAATTCACCATAATACTTCCATTTCATCTTGAAACGTATTTTTTTAAATTTTAACATTATTAGAAATGCCATTACTGCAAACATTATCAAGAACACCTTAGAAATTAATTTTCCTAAATCTTAGTAAAATATTGGCTTTCTTTGCTAGAAATCATTTCTCCAAAAGGTAAGTTAGTGTCTCCACAATGTAAAAACCACAGAAATGCTAATGCTTCCCATTTACTGCAGCAACACCAGCTAAAAGACAGGAATAATTTTTGGTATGATCCCATGCAATTACACAATAGTCAACAGTCAAAAGAAACCGTCTCTTATTCTTGAAATATTTGTACAGAATACTAAATTTTCAGACAAAAAAGAGAGGGAGGGAAGAAGATAAAATAATTGATAGAATGGCAATTTCATTTTCTAATTCAAATTTATTTAACCAGAATGATGAGTCCTTGCTTCACTTTAAACCAGATTTTTTTTTCTCTGTAGTTTGTTTGGGGCATTTTGGGTGGTTTGGGGGACTTTTCAGTTTTGGGGCTTTTTGTTTCATTGGATTTTTTTTCACTGGAGTAATTACAGTAAATAAGATTTTCTTAGAAATTATAATTAAATTTGTTTATAAAGTTTCAAAATACCTAATTTCAGCCATCCAGAATTCCTTCTATGCCCACTCCCCTTTCTTTAAGATCAATTATTAAAACACAATCAGGAATTCTATCATTTGAAAGTCAAGAACTGTTTGGCAATAATTTTGTACTACACCCTCTGTAATAGAAGAAAAACAGTAGCCAAAAGTTGCTTTTAAAATCAAGCAACAGCAAAGTGTCAATACTTGACTCCATATTCCTGCCTCTATATGACAAGTGTCACACCCTGCTTTAAAAAAATAATAAGATTATAAAGACTCAAGTTGTTCTTGTCCATCTCTAACATTTTAATTTTGTCACGCCAAATGGTAAACAATCTGTTTGGCAACTCATGATCTATTTTTACCAGGTAGCAGGAGAGCAACTTCTTCCTATTGAAATAAAGACACACACAAGAAAGTGGTTTAAATATATCAGTGTCACAGCTTTAATTCAGGAAAAGCGTAAATTACTCCTAAGGTCTCTGCTTGAGGGTTGATTGGTAATTGTTTGCCTAAGGCAACCTCCCCACAATTCAACGCAGATCAGAGAAAAAGAAGCTAAATGGATTTTAAAAAGGAAGTTAACTTTTCTAAAGCAGACAAGAAACCCTAATGAATTCTGAAAAATGAAATTTATTCGACTTGCATGTAATATTTCAAATATTTGGTAACACACTTGTGCCAAGGTAACTGCATTAAGCTCAAAATCTGAGTTTAAAATACCACAGGATAATAGGAACCACAACATTATGATGGGACCTGAAGTCTGCCAAAACTTCGAAATAGAATCACCCGGACTTCTGTCTCCGAAAATCCTCTCTTTCCATCCATTAGAAGTTACAATTTTCTGAGAACTGGTACAATGCAAAAACAAATAAATAGAAAATAGAACAGAATTTTAAAAGCCTTGTAAGTTTCCCCTGCCCACTATATTCTTACACATTTTTTATCAGTTCACCTTGGTGATAAGCCACCATGGGACTTTATGGGGACACTCAGGACTTGATGCTTTCATGGTCAATCTCCTCCTCACTCTCATTTACAGTCTTTGTTCACGTTGTGGAGTGGTCTTGAAGCATGAAACCTGGTAATTTCAGGGTGGATTACGAGGGTTGCACCAGGAGCACCGCCAGGAGCTCAGGGGTGATCTTTCCCCTCTGCTCAGCCCTGCTGAGAGCCCCCAGGAGAGCTGTGCCCAGAGCTTCCCAGT
Source organism: Origma solitaria (assembly GCA_013397895.1). Taxonomy (NCBI): domain Eukaryota; kingdom Metazoa; phylum Chordata; class Aves; order Passeriformes; family Acanthizidae; genus Origma; species Origma solitaria. The sequence continues at coordinate 819,970 of VZRL01002258.1, forward strand.
ACAGGAGAAACACAGACACCGCAGAGCAAGTCCTGCCCAGGGACACCAAGGTGATGAGGAATTTGAGAGCCTGTCCCGTGAGGAGAGTCAGGAGTGCTCTGCCTGGGTGAGAGAAGGCTCAGGGAGATCACACCATGCATATAAACACCCAACATGATGGGCTAAAGAAGACGGAGCCAGCTGGGTTCCAGCAGAAACATGAGGGGCAGTGGGTACAAACAAAATACAGAAAATTCCCTTTAATCATAAGGAAGAGCTTTATTATTGTCAGCATAAACAAATGAAAGACCAGACTGCCCAAAGAGCCTATAAAGTGTCCATTCTTGGAGATATTCAACATCTGGCTGGACACGGCCAAGAGAATCCTGCTGTGGCTGACCACACTTTGACCTGGGCTGTTGGGCCAGACCATCTCCAGAGATCCCTTCCAAAAGAATCAATACCGTGATTCTAAATTGGAAGGTGCACTCCACCTACTACCAGACATTCCAGCCCCTAATATCAGATTAGAGACAGTCTGAAATAAAATCCCCCATCCCTCCCCAAAAGCCCTGGCAGAATAGACATCCTATCCTCAGCACTCCCTGTTTCACTTTAAAAATCTGCAGATTTTTTCGCCACATTACTCACTAATGTACATCCATTTTGTCACCAGAGAGAGATGATCATCCAATTCTTGTTGTTCCCATGAGTGTCCCTGGCTGCTGAGGTTTAACATCCTGATGGCAGAGCTTCCATCCTTTCAGCCATTCCTCTCCCCCCTTTCTCAGTCCTTACTTGCAAAACTTCCTCTTGTGAGCCTTCTGATCTGCTTCCACGAAGAGAAAATTCTCTCCCTCTCCAGAAGTTTCAGTCAGGCAGCAGGCAGGGATCTTCCTGCCACCTTCTCTGCCACCCAGGGGAGCTCTCAGAAAGAACACAGCCCACAGCTACTGTGACCTGAACACCTCTGAGTCAGGTTGTGGAACACAGGTGAATGACTGTGCATTTTTAAGGACTATAATCAACTTCCCCACTTTCAAAAGTTCTGTGGACAACAATCTGCACCACTCTAAGTACATCCCCAATTCATAAAAATAAATTGTTCATGCTCTTAGGCACTTAAATGCAGCTTTTATGCTTGATTGGTGGAATCCATGGCCATCACTACCTTGTGCTTCTCTCCAACTCCTCTGTGTGCTTCATTAAGCACAAGTAGAACTCCCAAGCTTTTCTCAGCAGGGTTCAGTCCTCTGCTTCACTGACCTCTGATGTGTTAAGGGAAATAGACAAGATTTTTTTAAATTTTATTTCTTAATTTTGCTCTAGTTTATTTCTTCCCAACTAAATGACATAAACAGATGCAAGGGTAGGACACGCAAATGTTCATATAAGGTTATATAAAAGCATGGTACAGCTAGACAGCATTTCAGTGTGTTTCTCCTTTAATATTTCAAATCCTATATACAGAAAAATGAGAAGAAAAAATGATAAGACAACTCTTAAAAATTTAAATAAAAATGGGGTTGCTTTTGACATATATAAATTCCACCTTTTCCATTTACAGGATTGCCAGTTGTCTCGAATTTTGTCACAGGAGACTCCCAGTTTTGATAGACCTGTCATGTGCCCTGTCAAACAAACTTACAAGATATTGTAAAATGTGTAGAGGGAAGTATCTTTCTATTGTGGCGTGGGGATGACAGCTTTATGAATGGAAAAATGTTGTTCTACAGAGAAAATATCTGGCAAGTTATTACACCCTACTCACCCACTGCCCAAATTACTCAGATGTTTCAGGCCTTACTCTCCCTTTCTCCTGCTTCAAATCCAATTCTTTTACTTTTTCATTGGCTATTTAAAAAATATAAAGAAAGGCCAGCAGAATAAAAAACTTAAGTTTGGTAATTGGAGAGAGAATAATTAGGGGGTTTAGCCATTTTCCGTATAATGGAGATTGTAATAGAAACTTTAAAACCACAAATGTCCTGTAAGTAGTTGCATGTTTTCACTGATTCGCTTAAAACTATAACACCATCTTATGTGTAATCTCATATTTTGAAGTGCTTCTTTGAAATGTTCGATGCAATCAGCAATGCACGACCATAGAAATATAAATAAAAAATAAATCCTGGCTTGCACTAACAGTTCTAACACAAACCCACATCCTAAAAAGTTACAAATTAATACAGCAACATAAAGAATAGATGCTTTTCACTTCACTTTTTTTGCATAAGAAGATCCAGCTCACGGCTATTAGTACTTACTAGGATGCATCTTCTTCAAAAATATTTCAGGCACCATGGTTTTAACGCCCATTTGCTGTTCTTTCTTTCAGTTAAACAAGACTATTACACAACATGTCCAAAGTCTTCCATAGCTGGACACCTGCTCACCTACATTTCCTCATATTCACTGCCATAATATAAAAGGAAAGAGTCTTTATCCTAACTAAAATAAAAATTACCAATGGTGGAGTCTGCAGAGAAAATAATTTCTCTGTATTTCTAAGAACTGGCCACATACAGCAACCGAAACAGGAAGACCAGTGCAAGAAAACAAAATACCTCTCAACTCACTCTCAAAGTGACAAACAGTACAAGATTCCTTGACGCTGGTAAGAGAAATGGGTGTGAAAGTCTTTTTCCACACAAAACAAAGGTGAATACAACATATTCAGTAACCCTCACTGCTCCTCTCTTCTCTGATGCTGTCTAAGGTTTCTCTGAATCCAGAAAAACTTCCACCATCTCCCTCCTTCAAGTGTTTCTTCACATCTTCAAAGAACTCCAGTATGTCAAACATATGGACTGTGAAGCACTGACTTCAAAAGCAAAAATAAAAGCCTGGTCCCCAATCCATGGGACACACTCATGTGTCCACCAATTCTGCATTACAATTTCTATCGAAGTGTCCAACAGAGACATCAGGCTTAGCAGTACACTGTGTCCCAGATCTGGAATTCTCAGAAAGTACTGGCATCATGTTTGCCATCTATCAATCAGTCCACAGGCACAGAGATGGCTGAAAGCAGGAGGTGACAAATTGCAGTTGGCAATTGAAACCTTCACAGCACTTCACAGAGGTGCTCGGGGTGCAGTAACAGTGATTTTGTTCACTCCTACCACATTAATTTCCACATAAAATTTTTCAGCCTGGGAAAGAGAAGGCCTCAGGGTGACTTAATTGCAGCCTTCCAGTACCTGAAGGGAGCCCATGAGAAGGATGGAGGGAGACTATTTACAACATCACATAGTGACAGGACAAGGGGAAATGGCTTTAAATTGAAAGAGAGTAGGTTTAGATTAGGTATTAGGAAGAAATTCTATACTGTGAGGGTGGCAAGGCACTGGAACAGCTTGCCTGCATTCTATGACTTTATGGAATTCAGTGTTAGTCAGTGATATGGTTGATCTATTAATCTGTTTTGCCTTAAATCTTCCCTGATTTGCAGCAATGTGCCACCTTAGAAAAAAGATCACTGTGCCTTCACTGAAATGCCCATCATTATAATGCAGAGAAAATAATTAAAACCTTGAATTATGTTAACAGAATTTGTAAAATTATGTTCTGCAGTTGATCATTATGCTAAGATATGTGTGAGGTATGGTACTGACTTCAAAGCTCAAATATCTACAGACCTGTCTAAAAGACCTCCTTTTATCCCAAAACACAGTGAGTCTTCCTCACTTCTGGAATACCTGTCCTGCACTCATCTCTAAGCCTGGAACTATGTGACAGGTAATAAATTCAGGATTAATCTAATATATTTTAAGTCATTATTAATGGAGTCCACTAATCTACCTTTGCTTTTAAGTGGTTGTATCAGTCAGAACATTAAGAGATGTAACAGGCAATTCCTGCATGCAAAGTTCCAGGTTGCTGATTTATCCATAGATGTGGAATGTTTACTTCAATCAAGCTAAGTTGGTGTCAAATGTTTTAATGTATAGAAAAACTACTCAGACATTCAGCTTTGTGCTGCTGCAGATACACAGCACCACACGGAGGAGAGCACAAGGAACAGGAGAAAGGATTGTAGTTTGATTTTCTGCACAATACATAAAAATCATTATCTCTGAAAGATAAAGACCTCTTCCTTGTAAAAAAGCCCAATATTCAAAATAGGGTCTACAAATATTCTCACTTCAAATTTTCTGAGTATTTTGACAGCAAATTACTCATTAAATTCACAGCTAAACAAACTAAAATTTGCTTCTGCTCTTAAAACAGCGGTTCCTTTCAATGATCATGATGGATGGTGTAATAAGTGTTTTGCACAGCAATGTTTTCATGTTTTAATTACACACACACTCAGCAGAGATCCCAGGTGTCTTTTCCTGCACCACCCCACAAAGGATCCCTTTATCCACCATTACTTCATCCACAACCTGAGAGTCTAAGGAATTTTATCAGGAAGATCTGACAAGCAAAGAGCCAACAAGGAGGGCAAAAAGGAGCCTCTCAGTTTAGGGTGGACGTTATTTCCAGACCTCAAAGGGTGCAGGAGGAGGAGAAGGGCAGGAGGGGCTGCCAGCCAATGCAGGATCCCCTTTGCAGCCTGGGGATGTTTCCCAGGGGATTCTGCTCCAGTGAGATCCCACCTGGAGTGCTGTGTCCAGCCCAGGGGCTCCCAACATCAGAAGGACGTGGAGGTGCAGGATCAAGCCCAGAAGAGGCCACAAAAATGATCCAAGGGCTGGCTGGATGGAGCTCCAAGGAGCCCAGCTCAGTGGAAAGTGTCCCTGCTCACAGGGTGAAATCAAAGGCAAAGGAACATCTTCACACCACTGACACAGGTGGACAGTTTACACACAGAATCAAACACCAACCCTTTTCCCTTCACAACAGAAGATTCCCCACAATTATTCCACTTCCTGCCAATGTGCAGTCTCGAATTTTGCCTGTTTCCATCCTTATCACCATCCACGAGCTTTTATATCTTATTCTCTCCCCATCCTGTTCCTGGGAGGAAGCCACTAGGCGTGTGTCTGGCAGACAGCCAAGGTCATCCCACAACACTGGAATTGGCAATGAAAACATCATTTTAATTTAAATTTTCTTCTTACTAAACCTCAAACGAGTAATTTTCTTCTCTCTTCTCTCAGAAAAAACCTGGTTCAGTCACTCAATAGCACTCTAACACGCACTCACTTCCCTCCTGATTTCTTTGTATATATGAATTCATTAGACGTTATAATTTTAAACAGTTCTAGAATCTAGTGTAGTTGTTAATAATAAATTTTATACTGGAAATAACCAGAAAAACACAGAAGATCTGATTCAGGATCATAATAGGAACTCCAGAGGGGTAATAAATAAAATACAGCCCATAGAAATTTAACAATATATTCTTGTACTTGTAAAGACTGTGAAGAACTAAATCTTTCTGCGTCTTTAATGCTATGGCTCATTCCAGTCATTATATTTGTGTAACCTGCGAAATGAAACATTCAGCACTATACGGATGTCAAACTGACAGATTAAAATTAACAATAATAATTGCTCTCAGTATTTACTTTAAATTGTCTTTCCTAACATATTGCCATTGAATCCTTTATTTTCTGCTCTTTTCAGATGATTAGTTCTCCTGTTCAGCCCATGTGTCATCATGGAGAACTGCTGACTTGGTCTGAATGCAAGCAGCTTGTCAGAAACATCATCAAATCTGAGTTAAATATAGGTGGTGAACCATAATAAATGTGTCGCTTACATTGTACTGCACCCTTACCAGTTCCGAAAATGAAAGGAACTACTCACATTTTATATTTTTATTAAGTAGAAAACAAAATGTAAAGGGGATCAAGTTACAGAAAGATTTTAGAACTGAGTTGTGGAAAAAGACAATATATAGTTTAAAAGTCCACAACACAGTCTAAAGAAAGGAAATCCTTCACTCTTACTTTGAGACAAGGCACTGACTTTACATCCTAGTATTTAAATACATTGCTGAAAGAATTATACTTCTGATGAGACACAAAACCCAATCATTTTTACAAGCAGAGAAGTGTTAAATTCCATGTTTTGGACAAATTTCATTTGGACAATTACATTCCAACTAACTACTCCTGTGATTTCAAATGCCTAAGAGTCACCAAAACAAATGGCACCACCTTAGCTCTCACACCAGAACATGAGGAACTAGAAGGTCACTGAGATAAACAGCAGCGTAAGGGTAGACAGTTTTAAATGTCAGCAAAGCAATTTGTGTAAGATATAAAATGTAACTGAGAATTAAGCAGCATTTTTGAAAATTATGCTGAAAAGTATATGGGATCTTTGGTTAAGTTATAGGCACATGGGGACTAAGTTTTAAACAGTGGGTCCTTTATTTACTAACAAAAGCTACTTCCGTGTTAAGTGGAGTTGCTTTCTATAATTTGGCCAAAGAAAGCCCTGTTTATGCTCATAATCTGTGTTTTCAGACACCAGAGAGTGGAATAAGGATAATTCTTCAATATTCCTTACAAGGAATACTACAATCACACAGGAAATACTAGATCAGAGGGAAACAGGGAAACAAGGAGTTTAAAAAAATTCATACAAAATGGTGACAGATTGAGTGAAAGAATGAAAACATTACCTAAAATAGCCCTGAAAATGGGCAAAGTCAAAGCAACACATTGCTTGGAAATTATTAGGCAAGACTAAAAAAATGCAACAAATTTGTTTGATTTGTTAGATGAGTTAAAACTACAATAGCAAAGGTAAAGTTTCACTCATTAGAAAAGCCTGAGAAGGGTCAGAATAGGAAGTGGTTTTTTTCCGTAACATTTACAATTTTTCATATTGGAACCTTTTAGGTTTAAATCAACTCCATGCATCAAGCATGGAATGGAATAAGGGTGTTTTGTTTAAAAAATGGGGCAAAACAATGACTTTGGAATAAGGAAAGAAACAGATGAGAAAAAAATAAAACAACTAAATCCTCTTTTTGAAATATGACATCAAAGTTCAGCACTTACACTACAGCTTTTTAAGATAGCATCCATTCAATAGACTATATCTGATTAAAAAGTATAAAAGTATTTCTTTTATGGTGCAAAGAAGTACACCAGGAAAATATGACAATACTTTCTTACTAGATTTATTTACTTGAGATTACTTTCAAGACACATCTTGCATTGCCATTGGCGATATAAAATATCCTGCTAAAATAAGCTATCACTCTTCTGAAAAATATCAGTCTTGCTCCTGATGCACCTCAAACTTATACTGTACCATTTCCATTTGATACTACATATATAAAGACCACCTTTTCAATGACTCCACCAAAACTGCCTTGCTTTTTAACCTCTGGTGGTAAATTCACTCTTTTTTAAACATGAGATCCACCCTTTCCCTTAACTAACTATATGTTCCATAATTAACATCTTAGCCTGTTGAACACTTCAATAACATGTAAATAAATGCAGAACCCGTTTTAATCATAAGATACAAAACTGCCTTGTAAAAGAAGGAGCTAAAGACTGTAAGCAAATGGTGAATATATTTGTTAGCTCACCCTTAACACTTCTAAAAAATTTAGACATTTGCAGCGTGACAGTGAAACGGTGTACTCTGCAATATGGTATCTCCTCATGAAGGCATTTTATATTTTTATTATAGACATTTTAAAAAAACACATTAGTACTTTACTTGTAGTGAATGCAATTCCTTCATCTGAGACCCATAAAACACACCTAAGGCGTGCTTAGGAAAGATGAATTTCCCAGTGTTTTCTCACAGTCCTCTGTTCCAATCCACTTAAAGTGGGGAGAGGCAGGTTTTGCCTCAATCCACAATTGCAGGAAGGAATTAGGTTCTAAACACACCCCAAAGCAAGATTAAAACACAAATGACATTAAATGTTGGGATCCAAAGTGATAATGCAACTTTATTTCTTTTCATAAAGGAGAAAAGAAAGGCAGAAAATAAGAAAATGTCAAGAATGATGCCGAGAAGCACAGGAAAGGGGTGATCCCCGCCATGGCTCCAGCACTGGCTCAGGGAGTGCCATGGGGGAGATCCCGTGGGTGCCATGGGGCTTTCCCTGGGGAAGTCCCTCCCAGAGCTGCCAGGCCAGGGAGCAGAGCCAGGGCAGCAGCACCAGCAGGGGGGGGCACGAGCAGCCTCCTGGGAGCAGCCAGGACAGCAAAGACAGGAAAGACTCCAACACTTTGTAGGCTTTGTAGACTTCCTGGCAGGTTGGGCACTTGCATATAGAACGGTTTGAGTGGCAATGTCACATCCACCTCACAGCAACAGCATGTCCATGGAGAACTTCACCTCTCCTCCCTTAAAGTTCATTTGTTTCTCATTGGTATCCACGGCAAGTTCACCTGATGGATCAGAAGTTTATTGCTCTGTCCCCTGATGGATCAACTACAAGCTCCCCAAGGGAGACCTTACTTTAATTAATTTCCCTATTTCACCTCTGCACCTCAGAGAGTCACTTTATGTTAATTACATTCTACTACAAAAAAAATATAATTGATCATAACAATATGCAATTAACGCTTTGGAACCAACACTCTTGTTTTTAGGGAATCCCATCCTCATGGCCAGAAGGATGTTTATTGGTGGCTCTCCTGGTGGATTAACTGCAGACTCTTTTAATGGCCCTCAAACAGGGTGCCTCATTTTTTAAAATAAAGCAGCTTCTAAAATTTTTGTCAGAGGCAGTTCAAAACTTTAACTTTCAAACCTTCATATTCAAGAGGCAATGGAGAATCATTCCTTGCATTTTACTCATTCACTACATTCCACCCCACAGTTCTCCATTTCCTGAGGAACATCGATGTGGTTTTCTCCCATGGTGGTGATACGGATATAGTGAACAGAAGGCAAAAAATGCGATGAGCAAGAGTCTGATCATGCACTTAACTGGGCCAATGACAGTAATTAAAAATACAAATCTGGTGACATTTGTGAATCCAACTTGTGCAAACCTTTTTCCCCATCCTGTAAGCCTTAAAGACTTTAGGAAGGTAGCAACCCATGATCCAGGCTCTAATGCACCAAACCAGCATCATGGTTGCATAAACTGGAATAGTTCTCCTGCTGGATCACTTATTTCTTTCATCTTAACTCCTGTCTCCTCAATGGAGGATATGGCATTATGGATGGTAATGTAACTCTCAGTTCCGAATAAATTCAACATTCTGCATAATCCTTGTTCTTCCAACAACAACATTTCTAGGGCTAAACTATTTCATAAGGTCATTTTGGAAGCCTGCTGGGCTTGTGTGTCAAGTTCCCCAAATGCATTCTGTGTCCAGTTACTCAACAAATGCAATTTCCAAGTGATATTTTCCAATACAAACTGATGCCTTTTTTAAGTAATGCAAATGTTAAAGATGTTTTCAAGCACTGTGATATTTGTCCGGTGGTAGAATAATTTGAAACTTTAATCCCACTGATTCGGCATTACAGTCTTTGTGCAGCTTCTGAGAAGGTATTGGCGTCTTTTAGGCATTTCAGTAAAATTGAAGATGTGCTTGGTACAAAGGGAAGAGATTCCGACTCCACACCTTCATCTAGCATGCTGTTCCAGGGACAGGTGTGAATAAAATTTCCTGTTGGAGCAGCCCCAGGCCATTCCTAGGAGAGCTACATACTTGGCATTTTTACAATCGGTTTTGTCTTCAAAATCAAGAATGGTGATTTTGGGCCTAGTATCTAATGGGATACCTTGGACTAGGAGATGGAAAACTCACAGTGGCTACCATGAGCTGGTAGCATTACAGTGGTCATCTTGATTTTGAGGGGTGTCCCCAACAAGTACACAGGTCCCTTAGCAGTGTTAGGAGTCCAGATAAAAACCAGGTTTCTTGAGGATCTCCTGGCCTTTCTTTACATGTACACATTCATGGATACTGATACTGTAGCATAATAGAGCTCATATTGACCTGGTGCACATAGTGGATCAAAAAGTGGATCCCATGGATTAAAAAAAACGTGGCTCAGTACCACAGTACTCCTCAAAGATTATATTTCTAGGTCCAAGTTCACCTTCACTGTTGTCAATGGTGGGATGAGGGGGCTTCATACATAACTAAATTGTCACGTCTGTCTTCAGATGTGTAAAGCTACAGCAGCTTTGACATAAAGACAAGTTACAGGGTGCATTAGGGGGAGGTCCACAGGTTCGGTAAGCTCCATGCACCACGGGAGTGGATTCCCAATCTATCCAACCTCCCTTCTTCTCATTGGCCCAATATTTAGCTAATAATAATGGAGAAGCTACATTAGTTTTACATATAGTAAAAATAAAGGAAAAATTCACAAACCTTGAGTCAGTAGACCCAAGTAAAGCAACACATACACCTCAGTCAGTATGATTCCATACTTTCATGAACCCTTTGGTCAGTTCCCAGGCAAGGTTTCAATGAATCTCACCGCTAGTGGTCTGCTCTGCTGAGCCACACACACAAGGTAAATAACCATACAAACATAACCAACATATTGTAAGTACATTTACTAACAAACTAATATCAAAACCGCGAGCCATAGTCCAAGCCAAAGACTTTCCATTCACAGTTCCAAGCAGTTTCCCATTGAAACAGTCACCTCTGTGTTTCAATATTGCTTTATTTGAGGGAATAATTCCACACAAAGAGGCATCTTGAACTTTGAGGGCTGGCATTTGAGCTCCAGTGTCTACCAAAAAGGTTATAGGAACTTTTGGGAACCAACAGGACAGGTTATTAACAAGCCTCCCTTAGAATTTTTGGTAATCCTTATGAAAATCATACTCCATAACCCCCAACTCACCTACTGAGGACAAAAGAAAGGGTTTCCCACCATATCCCCACTCTCTGGTTCTACCAAGGGGCGCCTGCAGCAGGGACAGCAGATTTTATTGTTCTCTCTTTTTCTGACTCTCACCCCTGTCCACACGGTACAGATTTGATCAACAATCACTTGGAAATTACACTGATTTTCCTGCGCTCACTCCAAGCCTGGAGGGCATCATTTAGTGCCAAACTCACTCTGAAGATCAATGAGGCCTTGGGGATTATTTTCAGTATTGCAACACACACACTGCAACAAACATAGGAGTGGTCTTCTCAAGGGGCACCTTAGTTAACTCCAATGTCCCACTCCTCACACCTCCAGAAGTACCTTGTTTTATATATTTCTTACTACACCTCACTTTGCAGCGCACCTTTGCGAGAAACCAAATTCATTTCTATTTATGCCTCACGCTGTCCAGATTGTAATTACTACAGGGACTGTACACATGCAGGAGGCACCTGGGACACGTGAGGGGGCAGGACACATTGATATTATGGTCTCTAAGCAGACAACCCCTTCAGAAAATGGCATGAAACTCTGTCTGTGGGGTGACTCTGCCTGGCAGCGGGTCAGGGGAGAGAAAATTTCCACCACTGGGCTGCAAGCGACCCTTCTGCAGGCAGGGAACCTCTGTTGCCCAGGAAAAATGTCCCTGACTGGGAGTAGTCGACTGCAAAGGAGCAGAGCATGGCAGGAGCCTTAGCTGTTCACTGGCGCAGTTCACTGCACCATAACCGGGTCCCACTGTTTCGGTTTCTTGGGGAGGGTGGGCGCTCGCCTGGAGGTTCAGCTCGTTCGGCCGGACCCCCTCGCCTTTTCTCCCTGCGGTCCTACTTCGTCCCTGCCCATCTTCCCTGTCCGCAGCCCTCCTTCGCCACTTTCCCTGCACGCCGCCGGCAACAGCACAGGGCAGCGCCTCGACCCTGCGGTGCCGCTCTTCCCGCCACTGCCGGCAGCCGCCTGCCCGCCGCCATCCCGGCACACTGCTGTGCCCGGTTCTGATCGGTGCCGCCATCCCGGCACACTGCTGTGCCCGGTTCTGATCGGTGCCGCCATCCCGGCACACTGCTGTGCCCGGTTCTGATCGGTGCCGCCATCCCGGCACACTGCTGTGCCCGGTTCTGATCGGTGCCGCCATCCCGGCACGCCGCTGTCCCGGGTTCTGATCGGTGCCGCCATCCCGGCACGCCGCTGTCCCGGGTTCTGATCCGTGCCACAATCCCGGCACGATGCTGTCCCCGGTTCTGATCGCTGCCGCCATCCCGGCACGCCGCTGTCCATGGTTCTCATGGGCGCCCCATCCCAGCACGACGTTGTCCCCGGTTTCGATCGCCACCGCGGTCCCGCAGCCTGTCCTGCCGGGGCTCCCCGCCCGTCCCCGCAGGCCACATGCTGTGTGGCGGCCATCGAAGCTGCGCTCTCCCTGCAGGGAGGCCACACGCACCACCGGCCGCTCGGACACCGAGGCGGTACCTCGGGGCTCTGGTGGTAACGTTCTGTCCCTTTCTTCTGCTCCTCTGTTTCCCTTTTTCCCTCTCTGCCGAACTTTTCTGTCTCCAGTCGGGGCCATACCCTTCCTTATCAATAAACAGTTCTCAAATATAATATTTGCCTCGTTTGCACTTTAATTCGACAGCGATGTCTGTTAAATAGAATTGCTCTGCGGTTCACTTACAGCAAAACATGACAACCTTGCATCAATTACATTTACTGCAAAAAACACAGGAGTGGTGTTCTTGAGCAGCACCTTAAGTAAACTCTAATGTCCCACCTCCCCACACTTTGAGAGGTGCCTTGTTTTGGTTATTTCTGCTACAATAAAGGGGTGGTCTCCCGAAGGGGGACCTTAATTTAATTAATTTCCCTATTTCACCTCTTCACCTCAGAGAGTTACTTTATGCAATTACTTCCTATTTTTCCCATCATAACAATATGCAATTAATGCTTTGGAACCAACATTCTCGTTTTCATCCAATCCTCATGTCTAGAAGGATGTTTATTGGTGGCTCTCCTGATGGATTAACTACAGGCTCTTTCAATGACCTTCAACAGAGTGCGTCATTTTCTAAAATAAAGCAGTTTCTAAAGTTTTTGTCGGAGGTAGTTCAAAACTTTAACTTTCAAGCCTTCATCTTCAAAGAGGCAATGGAGAAACATTCCTTACTTTTTACTTCTTCACTACATCCCCAAAAGTCACAAGTTATTTACAGAAGAGTGACGGTGTTAGAGGTGCTCACCTTGATACCAAGAAAATGACTTCAAAATCAGACATTCAGCCTCTCAGAATGTTGGACTTTGCAAAATATCTCTGTGTTTGTCAGAGAATTTAGATAAAGCCACAAGACAACTGAAGAGCTCTATTCTCCTCTCCAAGATGCACTTCCATAAGGTCTTTCTGACCCATTCCCTTAGTCCTTCAAGGCAAGGGCATTTAAAATCCAGGCAATGAAAACAATACCTGGAATATTATTAATGAAATAATCAGTTAATACCAGCTAATAATTAAGCAGGCTAGTGAAAATGTATATAATTACATCGCTCATCAAATTAATTAATGTTCTGATGCTGTCATGCTATTTTAAAACTACTTTTCTTCAAAGCAACAGCTTGGTGAGCTTTCCCACAACCAAGCCTGTACTTTAGACCTGGTGTTTGCTTGACCTTTCACACCTAAAAAACCCAAAAACCTAGAAGTAAAGGAAGTCTCAAACCTATTTAAGTTGGCTGATCGGGATGTGGCACATGACACTGTGGAAATCACAGCCCAGTGCAATATTGCACAGACCAAAGCCAGGCAGTCCCATGCAATCCTGCAGGATGTTAATGTGCAGTCTCAGAAAAGAAAACACCTCAGCAGAGGAGAAAGCAGGCTCAGTGAATTGCCCAGAATATTGGTTTTGAAGCATTACACCTGTCTCCCATTCTCTGGAGAGATATCGTATTATTATATATGACAAAATCAATGTGCATCTTAAAGGATTAAGAAACATAATACAATTTTGAGACAGAAACAGGATCTGGAAAGTGGGGGTTTTAATGGTTTTGTTAAGCAAGCTCATAGCCAATAAACACTGTTTCAAATAACTGTAGTGACTGTAATATAACTGAACATCTGTGTAACTCCCTATTAGTCCTCTCTCAAAAGAACTACTAACACTAACTGTCAAAGGGACAACAAAATTCAGATAAAAATAAATTAAAAGGTTGGACGTACACCCATTGAAAGGAAGTTCCTTCAAAGTTACGGCCCAGAGACAACTACCACGTTACAGAAAAGGACAGCAGTGTAAGCTTCTGAGCCAAAACAAACAAGGAACGATAATAAAATTGCATTATTGTTATAAATAATAAAATAAAACAATAAATAAAAGAACTCAGAGTTCCTAAGAAAAATCATATTTGGATAGCCATAGCAATAGACTTTTTGCAGACGATCAATTGAATGCTCCACCCCGAGTCAACATAATTCAAGAGGTATAGAGTCCAACACAGAAAAACAGCAGCAAGCATATCTAGAGATTGCCCATGCCTGGAAGTGTTCCAGGCCAGGCTGGATGGGGCCCTGACCAACCAGGCCTAGGGAAAGGTGTCCCTGCCCAGGGCAGGGGGCTGGAACTGGATGATCTTAAAGGTCCCTTCCATTCTGTGATTTCATGATTCTAAATACAAGGCCGAGACAGAAAAAAAAAGGCTCCAGCCTTGAACATTTCATGATACATAAAAACCTACATTACAAATGCGCATTTACGTATTTTCAGCTCCAAGCCTGCTTAATCAAAATTTTAATTTTTCCATAGTATAGCTGGAATCTCCAGAGAGTTTTTAGCTGTTATTTGTGCAAGTAATTTAAGCACTTTTTGCTCCTTTATGGTAATAACTACATACCTGATTATTTCAGCAATCAGAAAAAAAAATCTAATCAGAAATATCAATTGTGAGCACAGTATTACAGCTGGGTCCACTAAACTTAACTAAATACATTCTTAGAACCAAGAAACTCTCACCATTTTACATATGGAAATCAAATGAAAGATACATTAATATTACTGTGCACGTAATGCAAACATAGCTCCACAGGAAAAAGTATCTGTTTTTCTAGGTTGTCTTGAGTAATTATGTACAGGAACATCAAGAACTGAAAAGCAGATCAGGTGACTGCTGAAATTTGAGACAGTAACTTCAAATAATTGTGAAGACTTTACAGGACACCATGTGTCTTCATATAAACCCAGACTAAGTGAAAAACATTTAACAACATGTAAAAGGATTAACACCTAAAAATATTACACTAAAACATAGAGTTTAGCCTCAAAACTCTGCAGAAACACTAATCTCATTGGTCATACCTGGGGAAGGTGGACATCACTAAAAGATGCATTGTAAAAAATCTTTCCAACCTGCAAAAAAACACTGAAAAGACAAAGCCATCACAAAAAAAAAAGATTTCCCTTCATACATGATCAAATGTATCCAGAGTTTTCACCGTTAAGAATGTTTTATCCAATATTTCATCCTCAATAAAGTTTTCCACTGTTACTATAAAAACCTTTGCAACTTCCAAATTACTGAGTTAGAAAGGCAATTTTGGTTCAGAGTGTATCAGTTATAATGTCTTCTAAAATATTTATAACTAATAGTAATTAGGAAGAAATGGTTTCATGTGTAGTAAATCACTTAATATATTCTGTGCAAGGTTAAACCTTAATAAAATACCTGCTCTGGCAAACTGAATAATCACTTCCATGTAGATCACTCTGCTACTTCAAATTAAAAAAAAAGAAAAATCAGTCTTCTTTGAATTAAAATGTCTCCATCAAAAGGCTGATTTCTACAAAAGATACGAGAACTAGTGCTCAGTGCACTTAAATCTTTCACAAGTAATTAAAAAAAATTCTTAAACATATATACCATGTATAAATTTAAAAAAAAAATCCTACATCCTCACCCACTTCAGGTATACACTGCTAACTTTGCCATGTTCAAAGTATCCAAAAAAACAAAAATAAAAACAATAACTGAAATATATTATCTATAGGCAACCAATACATTCCTTTAACCATTTCATCTCTGTGAGGAACTGCTGTATAAAATTTAACATTTCATTTCAACAACATCTAGGATCTTGATAAGGAAAAATAAGGAAAGGAAATGGGAGAGTGTATTGTTCAATTTCGTATCTCTGTTTAGTTCTGAAGTTTTAGAAATTGTAGTCAGGTAATGCAGTTGAAACTCATCATGGAAGTTTAAAAAAAAAAAAAACACTGAATGAAATGGAAGTTATGAATAATTAATCCATATACTAAAGGCCAAACTATTTATTTATGCGAGTCTGTGATGAATTGAGTTTCCATGGTCAATAGAGTTACTGGGTGTCTTGGTTCACACATGTCCACTGCATTTCTTGTCTCTGCTGTATCTGTCAGCATTCTGGACTGCTCTGCCAGGTAATTAATAACATCTATCATTAATTTGTTGTACTTTGCAATGCAGAGTCTTCCACAGATTTCCCACATTTTGCAACTTAATGAAAAAGGTTTTTCAAATGTAAGGGCATTAAAAAATTTACGTTTTTTTTCTAAAGTTCCAATACTATAACATACATTTATTTTCTCAATTTTTTAATTCCTTTGTGATGCATGTGCTATATGGTACTTCAGTCTGTAATAGCCTAAAGAAAAAAATAAATGCCCTGTTGAATAAAGCCTTAAAAAGAATTACAACTGCATGACACCCAAGAAAGTAAAAGCACTCTAAAGTCTGTACCACAGATGAACAAAGAATTCACCCATACTTTCTCCAGTTGTATGCTAATCGTGCCCGTTGACCTTCTTCCCTAGCGTACCTCTTAAAATCCTTTTTAAAGAAATATCACAATTGCAGAAATGTTAATAATTCTGCTGTTCCTAGCGTCAGTTTTATTTCCATGAACTAGTTCACAACACCTGATAGCTGATGGTAGAAAACACACAATTTTAAGATATTCTTTAACTTATAATCAAAGTCATTCTGACATTAGAAATCTGCCAAGTCGATCCTAAAGTTACAGAATGCCAGAAGCTGATTTAAGGTTTTTTTAATCCATGGAGGTTGTCTGAGTCTACTTATAAGGACCACAGTTTTTAGTTACAACATTGTTTTTTTTTAATTCAGTTTTGTCTTCCATTGGAAACAGCTTCGTGACTACAACTGAAACTCTCTCCACCCCAGGAAATTAATTTAGCTGTGCTCAGCCAGACGTAGCAGAAGATCATCTTCAATCAGGTTTTCCCTGAAATGACAGTACTACACGTCTCTCCCAAAGCCAACAATAAATGAACTAATGATTCAGATTTGGATTAAAACTGAGTTATTTCCTATGTAGCATCCTTTCTCCTAACTTGTAAAACTCAAAGAGTCTCGATAGAAAACATCAAATAACAGCTATTAAATCATCAAAAGTTCAGTGCGCAGAGGATGGGAACAGTTTCCAGTGGGGATAGGACAAACATGAAGAGAAACAGCTCACACAGAAAAGAGGAAAAGCTTTCTACAGCTTTCTGGAATAGCAAAGGCTAGAGATAATTAAATGCAGATTGTGGAACTTCTATCACTAGATTTTCTTCCAGAAGGGCCAAGGCATCACTGCTCTGCAACCTGACCTTTGAGGAAACAAGATGGAGACTGGATATTCTATCAAAGTCCCTCCCAACTCTACTTTCCGTGATTTGTTTAGCATTTCTTGTACAAACACGGACAGGAAAATTCATTAATTGCACCAGGAACAGCTGTTTAAGAAGTCAGTATTGAAACTGAGAACAAACTAACTGAAATACTACTTTGTCCTGAAAATCTGCTTTCTCATGAGGTGAAATAGGAAGCTTTTTAAAAATGTTATGCTACAAAACCTTATCATAAAGCAGTATTATTAGCTGAAGCTACCTTATCTTAATGGCATACACATGAAAATATATAACATTCACTTTTGGTTACCAGCAATTTTTAAATAATTTAGGTTTTACTGATTTAGGTCTCACCTGCAAAAAGGACATCAATGTGTTTGGCTGCTACAGACAAGACAACCTTACCTCTCAATGAGAAGAAATGTGACAGAGTATAAAAAAAATAGAAAATATCATTTTGTAGTAATGCTGTGTCACATCAGCAATCTCCTGTCTGTCAGGAGATCTGCAATTCTTCAAGTTCTAAACTTTGAATGTATTACTATGTTAACCATTCATAAGATGAAGGAAACACCAAGGACCAGAAACTATCTCATGAACCTAAAATTTTAAAAGAAAAATCTGATGTTACTGACAACATTAAATACCATTCCTACAACTTCGAGCAGGTGAATGACTAATACAACCAACAAAACTAAGCATGCACATTTTCCTAACCAAATATTTTTAAATTAGTACTATTTTTTCTCTTTAAGGGGTAATGATCTAGCACTCTAAGTAGTCTGCAGACGTAAATGCTTCTATGCAGCTGGGACACTGTCTTTTCTTACCTATTAATTTATTACCATAACCTCTTAGTGCAGAACTAAATACACAATTTTTAAAACATTCCAGTCTAATAATGCTGTTAATAAATACATAAAGATAGAACTGATATTTTTCTAACAATTACTAAGCAAAAAGTTCTGAAACATGACACAAAAGATCTCTTTATTAAAAGATAGTACAGCTTTTCAAATACAGAACACTAACCATAGTCCTGCTATCTTGCTGCTTCTTAGTCTAGAAAACTGCATTTTCACTGCTTCTTTCAGCATTTCAGGTCAACTCTGATCCTACTTTAAAGTTAGTCTTCATGGTGCATTCGTCTGTGCTTACAGTTATTTTGTGAATCACAAAGTAATTAACCTTTATATAGTACATTTCTCGTTCCATGACAAGCGTGGCATTTCTCCCTCAAGCATTTCCTGAAAAAAGCATTACTACTCTTCTGTTCACAAAAATGTACAAAAAGTCACACTGCCAGAAGTATACCAAAACACAAAAATGGAAGAACGCTCAAGGAAAAACTCATCTCCACTACTTCTCTGTAATATTCCTTATTGGTAAATTAGGTCAGAAAATACTCCAGGCATTCTAGTCATTGCCAGGAGGCTCTTGGAAAACAGCTCCTCTGAATGCCCACCAAGAAGCAACAAAAGACAATGGCAGGATGAGGAACAGAGATCCCAGCCTAAGGGGGTACTGCCAAGCCTGTCCAGGGACTTCCCAAGCACCATGAGCAGGACAAAAGCAAGGACATCTCCATCCTGACCACACTGCCTTTGTGACCAAGGCGTCTCCATGGAAAGCGCCATGCATCTGGGACAACGGGCAACAGTGCCCACCAGGCCTTTGTGACCCGCGGTGACACCGTGCCCATTGTGACACGGGTTAGCGTGGTAACCGTGAGGGCTGCAAACCCCCACGGTGGCCACTCCCAGGAGAGCAGCTCTCTGAGGAGGAAGCAGCTTCGCAAGGAGCAGCAATTTCTGAGGAGGCAGCATCTTCTCAAGAGCAGCAGTGTCTCAGGATGCAGCAGCTTCTCAAGAAGCAGCAGCGTCTCAGGAGGCAGCAGCTTTCCTGGGTGCCCGTGGCCAGTGTTTGGCAAAGCACCCTCAAGGATGCCCAAGCAGCAGGAGGCGAATGCCCACGGCCAGCCCCGTGAGGGGCAGCCACTGCTGGACAAGTGGGAACAGTTGAGCAACAGGGATGGAGGCACAGGGATGGAGGGAGAGGCTGCACTGGGACCTGGGGGGAGCCCTGGCACAGAGACAGCCAGGACTGGCACCAGGCCTTGCTCTGGGGAGGAGCTGGTGCCAGGACAGCCCAGGCACAGCAATGCCCCCGGGGCAGCGAGCACAGCTGGGAACACAAACCAGCCTGGCTGCCATGGCCAGCACCTGCCTTGGGGCCAGGGCCAGGCTTGCCGACACGTGGGGGAGAGTGTGCCCACACAGCCACCTCCATCCTGCTCCTCCTCCTGCTCCCCACAGGTGACCCAGAGGCAGCCGCAGGCAGCACCGCAGGTCACCTGGACCACTATCACGCCCATTCCTGGGAACAGGCGGACACTGTTCCCCAAACCGTCACTCTCACAGAGCCCCACAAGATCCCGGACACAGAAGGACGGCCTGGAGGGCGGGCACTCAGTGCCCCTCAGCAGCGTCACACGGTCACAAATATTGTCCGTGTCAGACCTGCCACCTCTCCATGGCCCTCCATTGACAGTGGCACCTCCACGCCAGCTCAGCCTTCCAACGCTGAGATCAGCCTCTCCCAGGGTCAAGTTTCCCCCTCTGCCTGCAGCAGCAGCAGCCTCTAGGTCCTCTCCCAGAGGCACAGCATGCTCTGGGGGCCCCGTGGCCAGTGGCCACCAACCGTTTGTGCCACTTCCTCCACGGGGCACTCCAGCTGCTGGCATGGCCCCGGAAACACCTTCCCTGGCGAGGAGAACGGAAGGGCTCTGGCAGGGGTCAGTGGCAAGACAGGGCCATCGCCTGCCACCTGTGCAACCCACACACGGTGTGCTGCTCCACACGGGGACCCAGGTGGCTGGGAGGCAGCTGGGGCACACTGACACAGGGGAGCTCTCCAAGGTGCAGGAAGGGCATGGGGGCAACACCTGCAGAGACCTGTTTAGAGACCTCGCCCCGTATCTGCATGCAAACAAGCCTGACAAGCCCACCTTGAGCACCTCAAAGTGGTCAGGTGTCCGCCAAGAGGCAGAGGGAACTCGTCGGCCAGCCAAGCAAACTGCACATCGTAAGCAGCTGTGCCCGGAGACTGAGGATGCTTTAATTCATTTCATGCGTACAAAGAGAGAGGAGCTGGAGAAGCTGGAAGACAAAATGTATGCAGAGCTGTTCAGAGCCATCTTCTCCTCAACGGACAATGAAGAAAGCCTCATGACATCCAGCTGCATCAACAGGGATCCATCCAGTCCCACCCTGGAGCCAGCTGCAGGCCCCTCGGTGCTGCACAGCGCTTGCAGCGTGACCAAAGACACCGCAGGTGAGCCACAAAACTACTCAGAGCTTGTGTCTCTTGACCAGCTGTTGGCCGACCTGGGCTCTGTCTCTGATGACACATCAACTTTCGATGCTCTTGTAAAGGAGCCAGTGGAAAACTGGGAGCAAGAAGAGCTCCCTGACAGAGAAGCGGGAGAAGGGAGGGACACCGAGCCAGAGAGCGCGTTGTCTCTCCCACCGCAAGACAAAGAAGCTGAGCCAGCAACTTCTCCCCAGAGCAAGCTGCTCTGCACATGGACTGAGGATGCTTTGAAGCACGTTCTGCAGATCCTGACAGAGCAGCTGGAGGAAGACGATGGTGATCAAAAACACGGAGACCTGTTTGCAGACATCATCTCCTCCCTGGACAACGAAAGCCCCACCAAGACCACCTGTGTCCGCAGCAATCTGTCAAGTGTCAACCTGCAACTAGCTGCAAACATCCTGGTGCCACACAGCACTTCCAGCATGACCAAAGGCTCCACAGGAGAGACAGAAAACAACTCAGAGATTGCATCTCCTGACCGGTTGGCAGACCTGCGCTGTGTGTCTGACGACTCACCATCCTGTGATGCTCTTCCAAACGAGCNAAGCCCCACCAAGACCACCTGTGTCCGCAGCAATCTGTCAAGTGTCAACCTGCAACTAGCTGCAAACATCCTGGTGCCACACAGCACTTCCAGCATGACCAAAGGCTCCACAGGAGAGACAGAAAACAACTCAGAGATTGCATCTCCTGACCGGTTGGCAGACCTGCGCTGTGTGTCTGACGACTCACCATCCTGTGATGCTCTTCCAAACGAGCTACAGGATAAGTGGGAGCAAGAAGAGCTCCCTGATAGAGAAGCAGCAGGAGAGAGGGACAGCGAGCCACAGAGCGCGTTGCCTCTCCCTCCGCAAGACCAAAAGCAGAGCCAGCAGCTTCAGCCATGGACAGTGATCCCTGCAGCGAGAGGCACAGAGAGCCTCTCCCCACGGCACTGACCGAAGACACAAAGATGTCTGCGGTTTGTGCCTCGCCTGCCGATCCCGCGGAGGAGGCCGGCACAGCTCGCACAGAGGCTGCCCCTGCCCACGAGAAGCCCTGCGGGGCTGAGGCAGCGGCAGGGCCTTGCCCGGTGCCTGCCCGGCCCCTGCCATGCAGTGTCCCTTCTTCCCCCGCTGGCACGGCCACTGTCCCGCGGCCCCCGGCCCCACGGCCATGGCGCTCCATCGTCAAGGCGGCCCGGAGGGCTCTGCGCCGCCTTCTGTCCTTCGGCTGCCTCAGGGGGCAGCGGGAGGAGTGACCCCGGCTGCCAGCACCAGCACATCCCCACGGGTGACTGCTCGCCATGAGGGAAGCGCTGGCCAAAGGTGGCTCCTGCTGCCGCCCCAGCCCGGCACGCCCGAGCAAACAGCAAGGCAGCCTGGCCGGGGAGAGCTGAGCAAGGACTGCAGCGCTGCCTTGTACAATGCCACAGAAGCTGACTTTAGTCCCGGGCTGCACTGGCCGGGAGCGTCCCCGCCCTGCCCCAGGCTGCATTCGGAGCTGAGAAATGCTCCTTGGGCCTCAGCACTGCAGGCAAATGAAGGCCCATCTTCCTTTCACGTAGCACATAGGAAAACGCCTCCCTGGATTCCAGAAACACGGACAGGAGAAAGGAGGAAGAACAACCTGGGGCTGCACCTCCACAAGAACCATCGAGACCGACCCTGCCAAGAAGCGCAGGGTGAGGAAGGACCGAAGGGACACTGCTGGAGACAAGCGCCTTGGACTGTCTTCCACTTGATCTCTTCCCCACTCCAACCCACCCTACTCTTGATCTTCCCCAGCCCTCCGCACCCCTGATCTCCCACACCACACTCCCCCTCTACTCCACACCACTCTACCCCTCTCTACCGCACCGCACCCCTGATCTTCCCCCTTTCCTTCTCACCCTCCTCTTTCCTATGCCTTTCTATTCTTCTACCCCATATTTATTGTTGAATTAAACCCCTGTTGTTGACGGTGGTAGATGGTCTCATTGGCACCTTAATTCGTGCAGAGGCATCTCTCCCTCATCACATCTGAACAGGGACACACATCTGCACACAGCACTCGAGGTGTGGTGTCCCCAGTGCCAGCACAGAGGGACAATCACTGCTCCTGCTGGCCCTGCTCCTGCTGGCCACACTGTTGCTGACACACAAGGCCAGGTTGTCCCCAGCCTCCTTGCTCACCTGGGCTCACACCGGCTCACATTTGGCCACTGTCAGCAGCACCCCCAGGGCCTTTCCTGCTGGGCAGATTTGCAGCCGCTCTGCCCCAGCCTGGAGCACTGCAGGGCCTTGTTGGGACACCAGGGCACGACCCAGGCCTTGCTCTTCTTCAACCTCACCCTGCTGGTCTCACACCATCCATCCAGGCTCTTCACATCCCCCCACAGAGCCTTCCTACCCTCCAGCATCACAACACTCCCACCCACCTTGGTGCTGTCACAAATTCACTACTGAGGGTACCCTCGATGCCCTTGTCCACATCAGCAGGACACACACTGAACAGGACTGGGCCCAGGAGACACTGCTAGTGACCAGACACCAACTGGATAACCAGTCTTACTGCTGACAGCTGAGGCAAAGAAGGCATTAAGTACCTCCGCCCTCTCCTGAGAGACAGCCTGCAGTGGGATCTGGGGGAGCCCTGGCACAGAGACAGCCAGGACTGGCACCAGGCCTTGCTCTGGGGAGGAGCTGGTGCCAGGACAGCCCAGGCACAGCAATGCCCCCGGGGCAGCGAGCGCAGCTGGGAACACAANCAGTTGAGAACACAAACCAGCCTGGCTGCCATGGCCAGCACCTGCCTTGGGGCCAAGGCCAGGCTTGCCAACACGTGGGGGAGAGTGTGCCCACACAGCCACCTCCATCCTGCTCCTCCTCCTGCTCCCCACAGGTGACCCAGAGGCAGCCGCAGGGAGCAGAGGGTAGGTTCCTGTACAGGCTCATCCTGGATCAATACAAGTCATCACAGTATTTGGGAGCCAGCAGTGCCCTTGTGGCCAGGAAGGCCAATGGGACCCTGGGGTGCATTAGGAACAGCACTGCTAGCAGGTCAAGGGAGGTTATCCTGTCCCTTTAGTCAGCCCTAGAGAAGGGCATCTGGAGTGCTGTGTCCAATTCTGGGCTCCTGAGGACAAGAGAGACAAGGAGCTCCTGAAGTGTGTCCACTGGAGAACAATAAAATATGATTAAGGGATTGGAGCATCTCTCTTACAAAGATAAGCTCTGAGAGCTGGGCCTATTCAGCCTCAAGAAGAAACATCTGAGAGTGGCCTTTATGGCTGTCTCTCTGGTGGGTGTCAAAGGACAGACGTTCTCAGTGGTACCAGCAACAGGACAAGAGGCAACGGGAAGAAACTGATACACAGAAATTCTGCCTCAGGAATAATTTCTTTACTGTGGGGTGACCGAGCACTGAACAGTTTGTCCAAAAAGGGTGTGGAGTCTCCCTCACTGGAGATACTCCAGGACTGTCTGGACACAATTCTGTGCCATGTGCTCTGGGATGACCCTGCTTGAACAGGGAGTTTGGACCAGATGACACCACTGTGGTCCCTGCCAACCTGACCCATTCTGTGATTCAATGACATTCTAACACAGACTGACTCACCCTGGAGAGGACAAAGCCTTATTTAAATAAATGAAAGATACCTCCCACCTCCTTCTAATGGAGGACAAAAAATTTTCAGCATCCACTAGGAAGGTAACACTGCAGGACACAAGAAATCCATTACATTTCTAGATTGTGGAAAGGGTAGTTTTTTGTCACAGATGTTGGACAGGCCTACTTTCTCTAATCTTTTGAAAACTTCCATCTGCCTAAAGAAGCACTGTTGCTGTATGTCAAATTACTTGTATGTTGGAAAAATACACACTTTTTGCACCGATCAGCTTATCCAGCACTTTAGAGTAAACAGAGTATTCTTGGGTGCTCTTTTATCAAGAAGAAAGATGGCTGTCCTTTCGTTAAGGCTATAAAAATTAGTTCCTTATAGTTATGAGTCAGAGCTTTCTGAAGCAGCTCACTCCTTTTTCTCATAACGGAGCTTTCAGCTTTCATCAGCAGTGCTTCCACTAACGATCCTAAAACCAACAGCCTAAAAAAAAACATGATGAGTCCTTACAAGGAGTCTGGCAGCAATTATCTTCTCTTAAATATAGATAGAGCAGATAATGCTGAGTTGACCGCAAATTTTCAGACGAACAAGAACTTGCTAATGATGGATATTTGAAACTAAGAAGAATGGGACAGTGGGATAACCAATCATTTGCAGGATTTCTCTTGCAATATAACAGTGCCAAGTTCTGCTAGAAAAAAAAAGTAGCAGGGAACTCAAGGTTCCTGGAAGAGAGGATCTGGATGCCAAAATTTATGTCACTACCAGAGTAGACTTAGAAAAAAGTTTTGAGAATGCCATTCAGTTAACTCATGACCTCAAAGAAATCTGACCCAATAGTCCATCAATCTTCTTTAGGAGACCATGATAAAGAGAAAGGCCTTTGTGATGTTAGACAGAACATCCAAAAATATGGCCCATATCTGCAGGATGAGAATCACGTTCCTCTTCTTTTCCAAAGACTGGGTTTCAGAGGTTTTAACTTGTTCCACAACATTCAGCAATTACACGGCTTGATCCCTTGGATCTCTTCATAACTGTCAGTGTTCTACATCAGTTTTTAAAGAGATCTCAAAAAAAGAGATCACTACAAAAACCAGACATGGCCTGTCAAGGAATGTTTTGCAAATTAAATTTCCACTTTGTCTAAGTACATTAAAAATTTCAGCCACAGTTGCCTAAAAAGGGATGATTTCTGTGCACACATAGGTGGAACTCTTGATGCATGGCTCCAATACGTGGAATTGGATATCCCTTTATGAAGTCAGGAATGTTTCCAAAGACTAAGTAATATTTCAGGCTTACCAAGTTTTTTATGTAACTTCCTATCTCTTTTAAATCTCAGTTCATATACACAGGTTCTCCCAAGTGTTTGCCTGAGACACGTAGGCATTTATGTACCACCAAAAACATGATCCAGAACATCTCAGTACACGGGGATACAAATTGTCACCCATGCACACTTGTTGATAACTGAGTGATGGAAATTATCATTTCTTCAATGGAAAGTAACTAATATGTCAAGGAGATGAATGACAGCAACTCAATATACAGACCATATCGTCAGAATTCTATCTGTTCTCAGTCAAGAGAACAGGAAACTGAGATACACAAATACAAATGAAGTTGGTTTTAGGACTCCAAACAAATGAAACCCATTCTGAGAGGTGAAGTTCTTTGCCAAAAAGCGGTATATAATGTGTTCTTTGCAGAACACCAAACAGAGGAAGGTATGTGCCGTATCACAGAAACTCTCGGTAACTAATTCAATGCACCCAAAGACAAAGCCACAAAAATGACGTTTGATACCTCCACCTACAGCTAACATCTCATCCGTAAAATAAAAGCAGAAGGTTGCATTTAAAATGAACTTTAGGAAATATGATTGGATGCCTCTAGTTCATATCTGAAAAGCAAAAGCAATGACCTAAACCAAGCACTCTATGTCTTAACAACTAAATACAGCTACACACCTTGCCAAAGAAACTAATTCCTACCTTCTCATCTTTTCCCCTCAGTCAACTCATGTCATCTGCTTCTGTTAGGATGAGTTTCAGCCAACACTCTTAGCCAAAACTCAATTTCAGTGACACACTAATCATCTAAAAAACCTGGCCATCTGTATTTCATGAAAGAGAGACGTAAAAATGAGTATTAGCAGCATATTGATGAAACTGCAAACCAATCTGTCACAACCTCCTTTGCAGTCTCACATAAAAGGCACAATTGGCAGGAATCTAAAAAATTCCATGAGAAAGCTTCTGGAAGAGAAGAAACAACTGCTTCAAATAACTCAGTTGTCTGGAAGAGAATAGGAAAGGGAGTAATTAAAGCATGAAACTGCCAAGCAGTAAGCTAACATGGAGACCTGGCAACCGTCTCTCATGGCCAGTGAAACCAAACACAGCACTTGTGCTTCCCATCCCCCTTTGGCAATGTGATTGTATTAAGCAATAAACCCAGTGTGATTTCTGCACGTTTGGAGGAAGTAGATGAAATGTGTTTGAGAACTTAACAATGATCAAACTTTTATACCTTCACAAAGTACTCCACAATACTCTGTAATATACAGAATCGAGAACAGCTGTCCTTAATCTCAATGAGAATGCACTCTTGGCTCATATTAAACTTGGCATCCACCGTAACTATAAAGACCATTTCATCAGAACTTTGCATTTCTTCTTGTGGAACTTCTGAAATTCCTATTGGTCCCAGCCTCAAGTTTCCCAAGATACTTCTGCACTCAATCTCTACCACTTACAATGTTTACTCAACACTTAAGTCTCATCCAGGAATTTGCTGAGGACACATTCTGTTTCACCATCTGGATTTTTGATATACTGGATGGTATCAGCCTCACTATCATCAAAGAATCAGCCGTTTCCGCCAAGAAGACAAACAGGTCAGTCAAGATTGAGCTGAGGTTGGCAAGTCCACACTGACTGTGCTCAACTATGTTCTTCTCTTTCACATGTCTGGAAAAGCTCCATCATCTTTTCAGAAACTCATGAGGCTGAGCAGCCTATGCAACCCAAATCTGCCTCCTCATTTTTCCATTAGATAAAATATGAACTTCTTTTCAGTCATCAGGACTGAAGTCACCAATCTCAAATCTTTTGTCCCTTCAATGTGAAAAACACCATGTCCTTCACTAGCCTTCAAGAAAAAATTGATTGCATCACTTCAAAAATCACACCTGGATGCCACCTATGGAATGCTACTTAACAATAAAGTAACACTTTCCTTCAGAATTCCCCTCTCTCCCAAGACTTCTTCATGCCCTCTAGCATCATCTTTACCAGTTTTGGGTTTTTACCATAACTCCTTCTTTAGACATTTTTTTCTTTCTATACATTCCCAGGACTAAAGACCAAGCCCTCCCACAAGAAGCTGGATATCTGCTTCATTTGCAGACACAATCAGGCATATCACAATGCCAATACTGAAGAAGAAAGGCAAACTGCAGTACAATTCACATTTCTGGTGCAAAATTTGAGCAAACCTAGGAAAAAAATCTGGATTTGTGCTTGTTCACTCCTCAACATCTTCACTATTAGAAGACACAGACCACTTGCCTTCACTGATTACAACAAAAGTTACTGCCAGGAACACCAGTTAAACCCATAATTGCTCTACCAGATACATAAAAACATCTGCATTACTTCAGCATTTTTGAAGGTTTTGTTGAAAACTGTGCATAAAGTAAAATTATTAAGTAATGAGGCATTGCACTATCTTTTTTTGAAAAATAAACTGCTCAGTAAATTCATTAGCTTTGGAAAAACCTGCTTAACTGAACAGCACAAAGCATGAAAACTATTGAGACTAAAATTTCCTCTGAGCAGTCAAACCAAACAAACATGGGTTTTGTATTTTACATACACCTTTCTGATTTATGGTTTCTGATATACTGATGGCTTGTGAACATTTCTTAATTGTTGTAACAAAGCCCTTTGCTCACATGAAGCCCTCTAGCTCGGGTCTTAACACAGAGCTTTTGTTACTGGAACAAACAAGGCATTCCCCTAGCTCTGCATTCTACACTCGACAGCAGTACCTGTCCAAGGAGAAATATGACAAGCAAGGCATAAAATAATCATCACTTTCATTTACACTCAGAATCCAACAACAAGTTATTAGTACAGACGCTGCCTTTGGATCATCTGCACAACAGGCTGTCTAGCAAATCAAATTTTCCATTTCTCTTGTTCCATGTTGAACCTTTCTATTGTTATGGCCTTCCTAACATTTCACAACAATGAATTCTAAAATTTACATTATGGACATTGAGAAAACAAACTTCCTTTTGATTATATTAAAGCTTCACCACAGCTGAAGAAATCAATTAATTCTGATGCTGTCTTCTTTAAATATTAACCTTCCTACAAATCTTCCTACAAAAACAAAGTTTATTTTAGTTTCCATTTTTCAGGCAGGTGTGATATGTATTCCATGTCCAGCATCTAGCAGAAAATTGATACATTCAATGACAATGATGATGCACTAAAAAAACACACTGATCTTTTTATGATTATAGTCATTGTATAAAAATCAGTATCACTTTTTTTTTTTTTTTTTAACTCAGTACCAAACAAATTTAATGGCAAATTAAAATCTACCACTGCTGTCCATGAGTCACCGAAGCCCTTTCCCCAACTCCACAGAAGCAGCAGTAAAAGCAGACTGGGTCATTTCTTTCCAGCATGGTAGATGATAACACATCACCCCTAGCCCCGTACAGCCATGATTCAGAGCCTGTTCCTGCTACTCATGGCCCCACAGTGCAATTCCCTGCAAACCTGACAGCAGAAGCAGAACAAAAATAAACCAAAAATCTCCAAAGCCCTGAGAGCTCCACTACCACACAGGTCTATGCTCTCTTCTCTGGTGTCTTTGTCAGTCATGCTGCAGTGCTGCAGGCTCCTTACAGGGCAGGCACTTCAAACAGAGTCTATTCAAATGTGGGACCTGATGTCCTCACTCCAGTCACACTTTCAGCCTCCTCCCTGCTCAGACAAAGCAAACAAAGCAGCCGAGTCCCAGGCTCTGTATTTTCGCTTAGCAAATATTTACCCCAAAGAGTCACAGAATCAAGGAACACTCCCAGGGATGGGGAGTCGGACTAAGGAAGCTGCAGAGGACCTTGGATCACATGGGGTTTAGGCCCAAATGAAGGAGGATACCCAGCCTCAGAGAAGCCCTGGGACCAGGCAGCCACCGCCAGCCACGGCTGAGGCTCCACAGCAAAGGGCGTCTCATGAACCCACGCCTGGAGCACAACACACGAATGTCAAACCATGGGAAACTTTTCACATCAAACTTCACCACAACGCAGATGAGTCACTAATTTAGTACAATTCTGTTATTTCTTCAAAGGCCCAACACTAAGCTCATCAGCATAATGACAGTACCAAGTGCATGCCCACATATACTCATGCTGTACTTGGTGTCAATCCATTACCAATCTGCTATGAAATAAACCCCACTGAAGTCAAACTGCTTAACAATAAACACCAGTAAAATGCAGTAAGAAACCCTCATACAGTTTGTTTCACACCCAGACTTCAGAATATGTAATGCTAAAGAAGTTATTGTATTTTCTTTCTGCTTTTAATTTTCATGTGCTGCTCTGCATGTATCGTTTCTTTGATTATCATGTCTAGCTTTGTTCTTTCTTGCAGTGTAAAAACGTGTTGGGATATTAAAATGTTACTAAGTGTGTACAGATGTATAGCTTCTATTTGAGCAGCTCAGGGACTGGTAACCATGGCACTGCTTCCAAGAATAGAATTATCATCTGTAACAGCACTCATGCTGTGGCAGTTGACAGAATGGTTATAAATATATCTATTAGCAGCCTGAGCTGAATCTTTAAACAGCACTATAGGGACAGCAGTCGGCTAAAAATAGCTTGACAATATTGCATTTGAACACTTGTCCTCAGAAACACTTTGTCACATCCACAAAGCGAATTTCATTTTTTTTTTCCTGCATGAAGCTGAAAATGAACTTCTGTGGCACACAGGAGACAGACAGTGTGACATTTTTTGACCTCCCTCCTCCCTAGAACACTACAAATAAAAGCACAACAGTAACAATCTTGAAAAGGCTGCTATAAAACATGAAGTGATGCCTAGAATTCAAAGTACATGAAGCAAGAGCAGAATCAAAAATCATTTTACAAGGAGGAAAAAAAAAGAACACATGGCAATCAAGAGCACACAAATAATCTGTCTGAGCTGCTGGAGTTCAGCTTCATTCGAATGCACTTCCATAGAACTGGAACAGGGAAATAAATGATGGTTACACAGTTGTTACTAACAACTCTATGAGCCACCACTCCATATGAAGAAAGAAAAATTGTCTCAAAACAGATTTCTAAATTCAGATGATTTCATGAATTCAGACATACATTCTCAATAAATACCTTTTGCTTGCTACTTTTAGGATTTTCAGCATTTTTTTAATCACAGTTGATACCAGTGCAGTAACACCACTGTGGCCAGTTCAGCCAGCTGATGAAAAACAAACAAGTGTCCTTTATTACTCAGGGAAATGTTTACATTTCTTTAAATTATCAAATAAAAATGCAGACTGCTAATTGCCTAATGATCATCTGTATATTGGAAAATGTGACTCATCCAAACAAAAAAAACAAAAAAAAAGGTATGAATGGTGAAGGTCTCCACAAAGAAAAATGTGCTCACAGAGTCATATAGCATAAAATATTTTAGCTAGGAATAAATCTCTGGAGGTTCTCTGATGAGCTCTTTTCTCAACGGAGGGCTAAATTACAGCAGGTTCTTTCATCGAGTCAAATTCTGAAAACGGAGAGCCTGCAACATTCTGAGCAGCCATTTTGTGTCTCCGTGCCCTCCCTGTAAACAAGAATCTCCTTAATATCTGAATGCAGTTTATGTTCCAGCTTGCAATTTGGGTGGTGGCCAGTGACAGAGTGGACACAGACTGGAACACCAGAGGGTCCCTCTGAACATCAGGAAACACCCCTCAATTACCAACCCATTTCCAGCACAAATCCAGAGCACAGCCCCATAGCAGCCACTAGGAGCAAAGTTAACTGTACTGCAGCCAAAACCAGCACAAGGTGACTGAGCACTGGAACAGGTTTCCCATGAGGCTGTAGAGTCTCCCACCTTAAACATTCTCAAAAGTTAACTGGACACGATCCTGAACATCTGACTTCAGGTGGCCCTGTTTGAGTAGGGTTGGAACAAAGATGCTGTCCAGACGTGCCAGCCAGTCTCAGCCATCCTGGATTTTGTTATTATTTTTTTACTGTGCATTTCCAGGATGAGCCTGGCTCCCTTCACTCTACACTTTCCCACCAGGTAACGCCCTCAGCCTCCTCCACGTGAGGCTGCAGAAACCTCAGCACCCACAATATCTGCCATGGCCCCCACTGCCCTCCACTGGATTCCCTCCAGCACCTCCTTGGATGGCCTTTCCAGCTGGACGTGGCCTTCACGAAAGGCACACAGACACTGCTGACTCCTCCTCCATCCATGGCCATCAGTTTTGTTCTGCAAAGTGACTTTCCCTCCGGTCAGCATCCAGCCTATGCCATTGCCTAGTGCAAGGTAAGTATCTATTTATTTTATATGCATATATATATGTGCATTAGGTTTCATTAATAGTGGTTTTGAAGGGTATTATCTACATTAAAAATAAGAAATTAAGCACAGATTAAAATGCACTGAATTTGTGTTCTTCATCAGTAAAGGTAAGATCTTGGATATACACTTCCAAATGCAAGTGAAAACAAGATTCAAGGAAAAGAAAAGGTATCTCCCAGATAAAATGAAATACAGCTTCTAAAAAAAGTTTCTATTACACCTTCCATCTTTCTTGAGGACTATTTAAGGATGAACTATAATTTAAATAGAACAACTTCCACCTGCTGTATCCTTCTTAAAGCTTGGTTTTGGTAAGGAAATGTAATCTGCCATATAAAACTTAGATAATGAAAGTCAACTCAATCGTAGTATGAGACTTAAATATTCAGGCAAGAAAATTAAGCTCTTGGGATAATTAGAATTGCTGTTTTCATAAGGAATATGGAACAACTTGACCGAGCCAGTGAACTCAGGCTGCAAGGCAAAAAGAATTAACACTTCTACTCAAATTTGTCCATTATCAACTACACTTTGTTTAAAGTTTAAACACTTCCTATCCTTTTTCTAGATTTATCACAGGGGAATTAGAACATAGAGCACACATTACAACTCTGAACTTCTGAAAATTTATGTGAATACTGACAGTACTACTCACAACTCTCTAGGATTTTTGCATATCTGCCAAGTGATATTACCACCACGAACACTTTACTCAACCAGTCAAAATGTGACGCTGAGGACTAAAGAAAAGTGATGTCAGATCTAGTCAGATACTTCTTCAAACAGAAAAGTTAATGACAAAACAAGCCTTTAGAAGGAGCAATAGTTTGACTGATACCATTTCTTTAAAACATCATTTAGGTAACTGATTTTTACAAATAAAACAAAAATTAGACTCAACTTCTGTGCAAAGAAAATTAATTTTTGTTCCGCTTAACTTCAATGTCAGCTACAAAAATGCTGTTATTCCAAGGGTGTAAAAGCTTCACTAAGAGCTCCAATTAAACCTGTACCACAAATTTAAGCAAAATAATATATGACTATTACTTTATGACTCTGTCCTGGTACAAGTCTTTGGACAGGAGCATTTCACAGAATCACAGAATAAGCTGACTGAAAGGAACCCACAAGGATCATTGACTCCAACTCCTGGCCCTGCACAGCACCATTCCCAACAATCCCACCATGTGCCTTGAGAGAGCTGTCCAAACATTCCTTGAGCTCTGCCAGGCTTGGTGCTGTGACCACTTCCCTGGAGAGCTGTTCCAGTGTGCAGCCACGCGCTGAGGGAAGAAACTTTTCCTAATATCCAACCTAAGCCTCTCCTGACACACCTTCAGGCCATTCCCTTGGGTCTTGTCACTGTCACCAGAGAGAAGAGATCAGTGCCTGCCCCTCCTCTTCCCCTCATGTTGGAACTGCAACGAGGTCTCCCCTCAGTCTCCTCCAGGGTGAACAGACCAAGTGGCCTCAGCCACTCCTCATATGGCTTCACCTGCAGACCCCTCACCATCTCTGTTACCCCCCTTTGGATGCTCTCTAATAGCTTTCTGTCTTTCTTATATTGTGATGCCCAAAACCATACACAACATTCAAGGTGAGGCCACCCCAGCGCAGAGCAGAGCGGGACAATCTCCTCCCTTGCCCAGCTGGTGATCTGTGCCTGATGCCCCTAGGGCATGGTTGGCTCTCCTGGCTGACTCAGATTCAACTTTCCACCAACCAGGACCCCCAGGTCCCTTTCCACAGCTGCTTTCCAGTGTCTCATTGCTCAGTCTGTCTGTACATCCAGGCTTGCCCCAGCCCAGGTGCAGAATCCAGCACTTTCCCTTGCTGAACTTCATATGGTTGGTGACATCCCAGTCCATTTGTCAAGGTCTCTCTGCGAGGCCTCTGTGCCCTTGAGGAAGTCAAC
The DNA here is from genome assembly GCA_013397895.1 of Origma solitaria. Lineage (NCBI taxonomy): Eukaryota > Metazoa > Chordata > Aves > Passeriformes > Acanthizidae > Origma > Origma solitaria. Next base: position 853,897 of record VZRL01002258.1, read on the forward strand.
AGCTCCTCCCAGTTTTGTATCATCTGTGAATGTCCTCAGGGTCCCTGCCAGTCCAGCATCCGAACCATTTACGAAGATGCTGAAGAACACAGGGACAAGGATGGAGCCCTGTGGAACCCCACTAGTGACAGGTCCCCAGTCTGATGTCACCCCTGTCACTGTCACCCTTTGTGCCCGACCCCTGAGCCAGTTCTGACCCATCCCATGATCTGCTTACCCAGCTGGGGGCTGAACATTTTGTCCAGAAGGGCACTATGAGAGAAAAGTTTTACTGAAATCCAACAAGATGACATCAACTGGCTTCCCTTGATCAGCCGGGTGGGTGAGCTGCTGATAAAAGGCAATCAGGTTTGATAAGCAGGACTTTCCTCTCACAAAGCCAATCTGGCTGTGACCAATGACTGTGTGGTTTTACAGGTGTTTTTCAGTACCTCCAAGAACAATCTTCTCCACAACTTTACCAGGCACTGAAGTAAAACTCTGATCAATATTACTTTTTCGCCTCAAGTAATTTGTTGCATGTATTCCCTTAGAAGCAAAAGAAGAATACCAAAAGTTCTCTGAATTTATTATAATTTAATCAGATAGTCTAAAATTAATCATTAGCAAGTATCAATTGGCTGGCTCCATTGACATAAATGGTCTTGATTGGATAAGGCAGCAGTTTCTAAGCACAAGTTACAGAAGCCAACAGAGCAACTGAAGTTCAACAGACAGAAAAAATAAAAATAAATGAATTAAAAAAAAACCCTCTACCACTGTTTGATATAACAACTTCAGAGCAAACTAACATTTATTCTGAGCTGTAGCTGACTATATTTATGGGTGCTGTGTTTTATCTCAGTCACAGTGCCATCTGGTGACTATTTATACTCTTATACATTTTAAATAGATGGCATCTTTTAGGCTCATCCAACCACCTCATGTCATCCATTAACTTCCTCCTAAGTTTGGTCTGCAAGTGAGGACAGGAACAGTTTTCTAGGAAATTGAATCATTCAAGATTTCCATTTTGCCTGCTCTTCTTGTGAACTTAGAAGTTCATTAGGAACATAGAGGACTTTAACCACTAAGGCATATGAATATTGCTATAAAATAAGAAAGTTTCTATTGATGGAAATTAACAATATGATCTCAAGAATGAGATAAATGGAAGGGTTTGCTTTCTGTTTTCTTTTCCCTGGAATTTAGCCTCTAAAAGCCAACAAGGAAAGGACAAGCAGCACAAACTGTTTTTCAAGTCCCTCTGCTAAAGTCACCACAGCTTTCACTGAAAAAGTGGTGGCAGATAAATTTAGTGAAGATAAATTGAAGCATCAAGTATTAAATTTATTGATCAGCTTACTGCGTCCACATACGAAAAACTCAAATATACTTCCCAGGCTTGCTACATATTTTATCTCTTTTACCAATTTATAGCAGTTATGAGCCAAGTTCTGACACTTTGATGAAGGCGGTAACACGGGAGAAAGATTTATGCTGGTGTTAACCTTTATTTTTACCCCTTAAGCAAACTCACAACAAATATTCCCGTCATTATTCATCCTTCACCCCTTCCCACAACAAAATAAGTGACAAGACTGTAATATATTGCATATCTATAAAACAGGAACAAGGGAAATACTGCACTATACCTGTCACTATTTTTGCTTAATAAAGACATTCTGTAAGAAAAATACCTGATTAGAAATTAAGGCAGCATAGACAATTCCCCAAAGTACCCATGGCAGTGGGATTGGAACTAGAGGATATTTAAGGTCCCTTCCAAACCAAGCCATTCTATGATTCTATTCAGCCAAAAAACTGTTATATTTAGAAGAAGGCAGCTATTGGACATAGATTGTAAGTAGACTTCTATCTCTCCTTCCTTCTGGAATAAAAGGATTCTATGTAATACTACACTCATTTAAGTCTTTCAACAGGTGTAACCAACTTCATATGAAATAAATGTGCATACCTGATAAGTTAGAAAATTAATTCATATTGTTATTTCTTTTGATCACTAATCCTACCCCAATTTCCAGTCCAATATCTCTTCTGTTATTAAGTATATTCATGTGGAATTCCATGTATAAAACATTAAGTATCATTTCAACTGCTGCCAATACCAGCAGTAACAAAATGCTTCAGCTATCCCTTGAGAAAAACAGCTGGCATGGTCAGAGAATAACTATTTCCTATTTTTCCATGGAAGACACTGTTACATTCCATTTACGGCAGAACTTTCATCAGGCCTGCTATTCACTGCATAAAATAGGAAAGGTTGTTGTTCAAAACCCAAAATCCTCTGCTTCTAATAGTTTCACTGGAAGAAACTGCTCTGATTCCGCACTCAGTAAAGCAGAACTATTCTTAACATATTATGCAGGTCAACAATTTCTGATTAAGTTTTCTTACCACAAACCATACTATTAATAATTTTGCCATTATTCACTGTTTTCTAGAAAGCACTTCACCGCCAAAGGTACCAGTTTTGGTTTTCAAGGGTAGTACAACCTTGTCCTGATAACAATGAGCATACACAAGTATTTGATAAATCGGAGGGGAAAAAAGACCACATCTTTCTCAAGTAATTGTAATTAAGCTCATCTATTCTCTTTCATTACTATTCCAGAGGGCCACAGAATCATTTTCTATTTACTCAAATGAATATGCACTAGAGACCTGACTGGAACTCATGTCCACTTCCCTCATGTCCTCATCATTTGAAACAAATTCTCATCCAGACTGGGCAGTCCTGTAACACTGCAGTGTCCTAGCCAGGAAAGGACCTGAATTTGTATTTCTGGTGCATTGTATCAAGACCACAAGGCCTCCACATTGACAGTTGTTCAGTCTGCTCTGACCTGGCTGCAACTTTATTTTATGAGGCTTAGCTGCCACAACAATTTGTCCACCTGACCAGGACACCATGTCCAATTTGTTTCACTTGTGTGGTACAGCCACAGCTTTACACAAAGTTGCAAGAGGCAGTTACTCTATGGGGAATGAGATATTTATCAATAAGATAATGCTGTGGTGTAAATAAGTACAGGCCTCATCTGATGACAGACACTTGGAGAGGTGGTTGCAGCACAGCTGTACAGGCAAAACCCCAAAGGCTGTAGATCACTCACCAACAATCAGATAAAGAAATGCAGATCCACATCTGAACAAAACCCTGGTCAGGGCTAACAAGAAGAACAAATAACATCTAACATACGCTGATTTGGGATGTAACATGGAACCACAAACCAATGAAGAAAAAGCAAGGTGTAAAAATATATTAGGAAGTACAGCCTAGAAAAGAAACCACCTGTGGCATATTCCTGCCAGTGAAGGACGCTTCACCAGCACTGGGAAGAGATCAACCTTACAGCACTGGGAGGGTGGGCACAGTTCCTACCCCTTTCCCTACACTAAGAAATTGCTGCGTACTAATTCCAGCTGCATTATTATTCCTCTTGTAATGATTAAATCTGGACTAATAATGATTAAAAGGGTTTGATTTCAATACTAAATACTGCACTAACACTAAAGGACTGGCTCAGCCATCTAAGCTGTTCCTTTCTCGTTGGCTGTAAAACAATGAAGGTGGCATCAGGTGATTTCCAGAGGTGCCTCCCAACCTCAACCATTCTGAGTCTGATTCTGTGAATGACGCCTCATAAATAAACAGTGGGATAAATAAACAGATGCCATTGGAATGTTTCCTTGAACTCCCTGTGCTGTGTTGTCGTGTCTTATCTTAGACCTACAGTTGTGCTGTATTTTGGACAGATACTGTTCTCATTTTTGCTGTACAGCTCCTAGCTAGTAAATACAACTCTGTAATGCAGCTATTAATTTTCCTTAATGAATTAGAACCTGAAAGTTCAAATAATTTTGTACTTTTACTAACATTTTTCACCCTAATAGTGATGACTATGATGCGCAATATACCTAGCACCACATATTCTTGAGACTTCATGTACTGGTGAAAAACACCACAGGAATGCTGCAGATCACTCAAGAAAAACAGAAAGATGATAACACAAGTACAAGAACGCAGTTGGATTCTGAAAAATATCTTTCCATTTTGTCCTGTTCAGCACTTTGACCCTGAAGTTCTTGGATGAAAAATGGCACGGAGCAACCCACGCTACAACGGAAAAGTAGTCTCCCAAGAGAGTGTACCGCCCTGAACTAGGTTAAGGTCTTGAAAAGGAGACTTTACATCCAAAATTATTGTGTTAAGATTCTGGGTCTTCTGCAGTCCTCAGAAATATTTATATCAATAAAGAACAGTTAACAGAAATCAACCTTTAAAGTGCACTTTTACAATGAAGTGTGTCCTGGGGTGGCATAATGATATCTTGTATTCCCTATCGTTTTGTATGCTTGACCAGAAATATGGTCCTGTAGCTTTAACTGTGTCCCGCAGCTGGGAGCTCTGCCGCCAGCGTGGGATATTTTGAAACTTTCCCCAGCTCTCCTACGGGGGAGTGAGAAGGAAGGGACACTGTTTTTTTTTTTTGCTCAGTCAGTTGCTGCTGCTGGTGGCTGGTGCTACTGGTGTGGCTGCTGCTTGGGTTGG